>PVJD01008402.1:53830-73542 GCA_004026545.1 Mormoops blainvillei
CGGATTCTGTGTGCGCCAAGGGTCTGGTAATGGGCGTTGTACTGGCTTCTTTGTTTTGTCTTGTTGGTTTGCCGCCGCCTCGGTGCTTTCAGCCTTTCCCCTGACACACCATTCATCACCTGGGGGTGGGCGCCAGGGGAAAGTCATAGACTCATGGCCTTTGCCCCTTGCTCCCATCTGGCCGAGGGCCAGGGCCCGGGCAGGGTCAGCCCGGGCACACGCTCCCTCCCGCCTCTCGCCTGGCTGTTCCCTGGCTGGCGTCCTTCCCTCTCCGTCTCCGTTCTGCACCCAGGCACTTGGTCCTGGAGGCTGCGGGTCCCACGCACTCCCGGTGTGGCCTTGGTGGGTTTCTGAACTTCCCGTGATGGCGGTGCCCCCACCCACGCCAGGTTGTTGTAAGGCTTCCGTGGGATGGTCCCCGTGCAGCTCAGGGTAAATGCTTAGTGAACGGTAGCTCTGCTGTCACCAGAGGCTCCACAGCTGCTAGGACACAAGAATGGACCCCCAGAAATGCTCTTTGTTCCTGGAACAGACCAGATTCCAGGGGATGGTGGTGGAATTCACAGTAGCTCAACTCGTGGGCCGGTTTCCTCCGCACGGGGAAACGTCTCAATGGAGGGTGATTTAGGGCCGCCCCAGCCCTACGCATTCCATCCCGGAGCCCTCGCTGTCTCAAGGGCCTCTGGCCTCTGTAGCTGGGACTTTTTACCAAGTCGCAGCGAGGCTTGCCGGGGGCTCTCAGAGGGTAGTGATTAGGTTGGGTTCCATCCTGGACGCTGGCATTTTGGCAGCAGCCAGGTGCGGCATGTGGGTGAAGCGCGGGCTTCGAGCAGAGCCGGGCGTCCCACCCGGGGCTTTCAGCGTCCACCTTGGGCCGCTGCGTGTGCGCTGAGAGGGGCTGCAAAGCCTGTCTCAGGATCAGAGGCTGAGACAGTGGAGGCGAGAAGCGTACCCACGCGGGCCCTGGCACCCACCTCAGGTCCCCTCACTGGGGCTGCGAGGACTTCTGGGGCTGTGTTTGCCTGTCCTGGCATTTAAACAGTCATGAACGAAAGGATAAAACGAGAAAGGGAAAAAAAGAGCCTCTCGGGAAGCACAGTTACGTCGAGGTGTGTCCCTGGGAAAGCCGACGCAACGGGACCCGCCCTGGCCAGCCCTTCAGAGCCTGCGGTCCGGCCTCTGAGCGGGAGCCACGTTCTGCCAGCACACTGAGGCCTGGAGCCGGGTCTCGCACGTGCACTCACTCCGCCGCGGGGCTGCCTCGTGGTTCCCATCAGGGCTCCGGCGCGGAAAAGACTTGTCCAGACTCGCTCGGCTGAGCAGTGGCGAGACCACCCCCCGCCCCTGCCCCACTCGGGCTGCAGAGAGTGTGCTGCAGGCCCGCTGGTGATGCTCAGTGCGGGGTCCCCCACAGTCCCTTGGGGGCCTCTGGCACCTCCTGTGCCCTTCAAGAAAATGTCTCCCGGTGCCTGCCCCTGGCCTGGCATCTGGACCTCCTGCTGGGGTGGGTTTGGCCTGTTCCTGGGGGACAACATAGACATCCTCCCATGCTGTCCCTGCGTACCCTTCCAGCCCAGGAGCCCCTGCTCGAAGGGCTTCCTGCCGGGACTCTCTGAGCAGCAATGGCTGAAGGTGCTTGGGCCCTCGAGCGGCCACAAGAATTCCAGAGTCCGACGAGCACGGCCCAGTTCCCAAGATCTTTGCTCCCTCCCTGGCTCCCACAGCAGCTCAGCAGGTGACACAAAGCCCTCGGGAGAGGCGGTCCTCTGAGGAGTCCTCAAGGCTCAGGAGCTCTGAGCCCCATACACTGTCCCTGCCACTCACCTGTAGCTCTGCGGGTGGGGACAGCTGAACCGCGAGAGGTGGAATGTGCCCAGGAATGTCCTGCCACGCCTGCTGCCATCAGGCATGTCCATGGCCACCTGCCCTGCCTGGGCACGCTGGGACTTGCTGGCCGAGCCGGGTGGGGCCGCTGCCTCTCTCCCCGCATCCCCGCAGGACTGGTGGCCAGTGCAGGCCAGCACAGCCCCTTTCCCCAGCATGCCTGCGTTTTCTGCCCTCAGGCCCGCTTTCAGGGGGGACCCTGGTGGGGTCCGTGGCCCTGCTGTGGCTGTTCCGCCTGGCGCTGCTCACGGGGACGCCGGCCGCTGCCTCTGTGCAGGTGCAGGTGGGCACCGTAGAGTGGGTTGGAGTCCCGCTGAGGTAGGCCCTGTGCATAACCTCCTATCCACCCCGTCACAGCCCCGCTGGGGCAGTTTTAGTGACTTATTTTACAGACAGGGAGAGAGAAACTCAGGCTGCGTAGGGAGCCCCGGGAAACACCAGCCCTCGTAGCAGATTCTGCCCCAGGTGGGTCACTTTGGCCCCCCCATTTAACACCAGCTTCGTTTCGTCTCTCCAAGCCTCAGGGGTGCAGCAATCAAAAGACTTGCTCCGTGTCCGAGTCCTGGGCGCGACCCGGGGGCCCAAGGTGGAGAGCGTGGGGCAGAGATTCCGAGAGGGCCCCCTGGGGCAGGGGAGGGCGTTCCAACTAGGGTGAAGGGGCAGGGAGGTTTTCTAAGGGGGTGGTCCTGGCTGGCAGAGGACACCCCGGGGAGCTCGGCATATCAGGTGGAGCCTGAGTGGGCAGGAGCGGGATGGCTGGGCCGTCGGCACCCAGCAAGCCTGTCCTCAGGCCCTGCAGTGTGGCATTTGCTCTTCATGAAGCCTTGGGGACACAGACACCGGGTCACATTTGAGACACAGACCTTCGTAAGGCCCACTGAGCCTAGAGCCTGGGATCGGATCTGGCCTGAAGGGGGCCATTTGGTGCCGCTGGGCTGGAGGCCCAGTTCTGATGTGGCTTTGGTGCCAGGCCTCGGGCTGTGTCATGCTGCCTGGTGCAGCAGCCCCTCGGGGCAGGCCTCATATGGACGCCTCTCATTTTGTAGAGGACCCGAGCTGGTACGGCTCTCCCAGGGCATGCCCGGTCCGTGGCGGGCTGGAGCCAGAAGCCAGGTGTCCACTTCCCGTTGGGCGCTCAGGGACACCACACTGGCCGTGGAGCGTGTGTGTTGTCTCCACACTCTGCACACTGGTGGGGGCCCCCCTTCTCAGCACAGAGATCAGGGAGCTGCCCGGAAGGGGGCGGGGTTTGCCCGTGCGCCCCCAGAGCTGCGCCTAGACCTTGTTTCTGTCTCCCGCCTGCTGTGCCTTCCTAGGGGAGCCATCGCCTTTGGACCCCGACCTTGGACGAAAGTTAGTGGGGGCAATGGTGCGTGCCATGATCAGCTTTGTAGCCAATGAGGAGTCTCTGGATTTCGCGGCGGACCTTTCTTGGCACCACAAAAGTGAGGGCAGCCGGACAATTTCGTACTGACCCTCTGGAACCCCTTCTCAGGGGGCCTGGGCAGCCTCTGATGCTCTGTGGGTTGTCGGGGCTGCTCCAGCTAGTGTGGAAGCGCCCCCCTTTGGGAACTCCAGAACGTCCCCGCACCCCAAGCAGGGTGTTGTCTGAGACTGGCCAGGATGCCAGCTCCCAGGAGTTAAGAGCAGCTGGACTTACCCTAAGATGGGGAGCGCATCCTCACCTGGAAGGGGCTGCCTGTGAGGGATGTGGAGAATGTTTGCTTCTGGAATTTTCTGGGCTGAGTCCTGTTTGAGCAAATGAATCAGTCAGTTGTGTTTCCCCAATGTTTGCCTGCCTTTTTTATGATTTATATTTTATTGCTGGGGAAGAAAGAAGAGATCCCCCCACCAAATTGAAAGGAAGTGCAGTGAATCTGACACTTTGAACTTAATCTCTGCTTCTCATCTATTCTCCAGGTGTAGAAATACGATGACAGGTGGAAATGGGGGCTCCATGTTCACATGCATCAGAATCGGAGGCACCTGGCCCTTCAGTGTGTATCCTGACATTCCCGCAGCGCCCAGGTCCTCCCAGTCCTCCCAGACAGTCTGACAGACAGACAGCCCCTCCTTCGCTCCGGGGTGGGGGTAGGAGGTGGCAGCTGCTCTGAGTGGCCGACTCTGGCATGTTTGCATGAGGCTGGCCCCCTCTGGGAGATGGGCCTTATTTGGGGGAATCCGGGGCTTTGGGCACAAAGCAGCCCCCACCTTGGGCTGCCCACGAAGCCCACAGTACCCTCCCACGGGGCAGGAGGCCCCAGACCAGCCTGGTTGGTGGGCAGGGGCCACATGGAACCCTACTCAGGGGCTTCCCCTTCCTGCGATTGTGAAAGCGCCTTCCAGCCGCGTGGAAGGGCCCGCAGCTGACCGCCCACGTGTGCTTTTCTGGCCCTGTGTGGCCCCCGTGCCATTCAGGGGTTGGCCCTTCCTGCGTTTTCAGGTCCTGGGCTTGTAGGAAAGTCAGAGGTAACCTGGTGACTATTGAGCGCAAGCACTTGGGCCTGGCGGGGATATTTTTTTGTCTGCGCCACTTTGCAAAGTGCCATTTTAAAAACACTTAAACCTGTTCTTGCCAATAAGGAGAGTAGGAAAGTCAGAAAGAACTTAATACGGAGATGGACGTGAGCTCGATGCAATGAACCTTCTAAGTGATTCTGTGACTCGGGGGCTTTTACTAGCCTCGTGGTACAAATGAGAAACAGGCGTAGGAGGTTCGTGACTTGCCGAGGCCCCCCAGAGGGCGGCCAGGAGCTGGGGTGCCAGCCCATGCTTGTCCAACTTTTCCACGAATGCTGTCCTCCCCCGATCGAAAGGCCCCCGAAGCGTGGCCCAGCCATCAGGAGGTCTGGTTGCGCACAGTGCGATTTGGGGCAGGCCCCATCCCCCCACTGGCCTCGGTCTGCCTACCTACAAAACGGGGCTGTGTAACTGGTTGGCGATTTGCCCCTTTTTCCCAACAGGACCCCCTTTCCCTGGAAGCCAGCGTCTGGGCTGCTGGGGTGGAACCGTGAGGACCCTGTGCTCTTTAGCCCTGTGCCTGCCTCGGACCGCCTTCCGTGCCCCCAGCGCCGCCTGTATCTCCGCAGTGTGTTGGCCTTGGCCCCCCGCCAGGCCCTTGTGTGCTTTGAAAAAGTCCCTCGACTTTTGTCAGGCCAAGGGTTCTCTTCACGCCAAACTGAGAGCAAGGCGGTTTCACAAGCCCCGTCCTGAGTGTGTGCTGGCCGGAACGTTCACCGCAGAAACGAAATGTTTGTTTTCCAATTGTGAGAGCGCCGGGAGGCCCTTTGGCGTCGGCCTCACCGCTTCTGTGTTCGGGCAGGCCATCTGCCCCCTGGGGGCCTGGTGCAGAAACAGCGCCAGCCACAGTGTGGCCTTCAGAGGCCAGGGCTCTGGGCCACCAAGGCCTGCTCCTGCCCAGAGCACCCCCGGGGACCTCGGGGCTGAGCAGACGCAGGGGCTGAGCAGACGCAGGGGCTGAGCCAGGTGGGGCTGACAGGGCGGGTCCTTCCTTCCCTGTCCCCAGGTCCCTAGGCTGCACTGAGCACCTGCTGTGAGCTGGCCCCTGAGCCAGGTAGTGGGGGTGGAGGGTCAGGGCTGTGCGGGCCAGCAGGGTGCCCCTGGGTGCCTCCCTTCCAGAGGGAGGGTGCAGAGCTGGGTTTAGTGGATGAGAAGAGCCTGCCATGGGAACAGGTGCTCAGTAAACGTTTGTGGCCTCTGCAGAGAGGCAGGGGCGTCCTAGTAACAGCCCAGAGCCATCCTTCCACCGCACGGACATTTCCTGCCACGCCTCCCTCTGCCCAGCTGTTTGATCCTAAAAGAACCTGAGTGTCCAGCACCAAATCAGAGTGCTCACCGGGCCCCAAGGGCTCCCCCGGGGCCACCTTCCTATTTTCAGGCCTCAGCAACCTGGCCGCCGTTTCTCTTATTCCTGAGGGTAGGGAAGCAGTCCAGCAAAAGGCTGCCTCTTCTGGGGGAAAAAAAAGTCGAGCATTTCACAGAAACAGCCCCTAGTCAGGTCATCTCCAGCACCTGCCGGTTGCCTGGCCCACCTGCAGCTCTGGCTCAGGGCAGCCATGGGGGGATGCAGCCCCCCTCTCTGACCCCGTAGGCCCCAGGGCTTCCTGTGAGAGAGCCCAGTCTCCATGCAAAATTTGGATTTATCAAAGATAGATTAAAGATAGGCCAAAAATATTCTGGTGCTTTTTTCCTCTTTTCTGAGATAGTTTAAAAAAAAAAAAAAAAGAAAGAAACCCCAGGAAACCACATGCCTCGCAGACTTTGTTGTCTCTGTGCCAGCTTCCAGCATAAATGAGACCTAGAAAATTTCCAGGCCGCTAGCCATTCTCATGGCCTGGTGTTTTCTTGATACTTGGAGAATTCTGTCTCATGTAAGTGTCTGTTTGGGGAGGAAATGCCTCCACTTGGCCGGAGCCTGAGGCCCAGCAGGCTCCAGCGGAGGGGCCGCGGGCTCCAGGAAGCGTAGGCCAGGCCGGGTGCCGGGGCTGATCGTCCGACCAGCGGGTTGGGCTCGTCATACCCAAAGTCTGTAACAGAACGAGATCCGTCACATTGAATTTAAAACGCGGGAGGTGGCAAGAGAGGGAAGCAGTGGGCCCTGGCACTCTTCTTTCCTGAGACGGGGAAGCACATGTGTGCCCCTGGGAGGCGTGTTAGTCCCAGGGCGACGGTGAGAAGTGTCCCTCAGAAACCACGGCTGCCCCGCAAACACGAGGCAGGTGGTTCCCACGGCTGAGCCCCTGGCAGGGCCGGCCGGCCGGCCTCTGACCCAGCCTGGCGCTCCCGTTCTGGAAGGAACTGCCGTACTGACGAGCAGTTGTGTGCCAAGTGCTTCCTCCACCCATCGCAGGTGGGTTCCTAGAAGCAGAGCCTGAGACGGGGCTCTGGGCCGAGTGGAGAGGCTCCCAGAGCACCCGGAGGGGCAGTGGGAAGTGGGCAGGACGGGAAGCAGCCTCCGCCAGACCCCGCGCGAGCCCTGCAGTATGAGCTGTGGTGCCCTCCCGCCTTCCCTCCGCTGTGTCCCTTTCTCCAGGCACCCCCGGGGGCCTCCCACCCAGAGGACAGTACAGGAGCAAATATCTGCACAGAATGGCTGTGTGGGGAAGACCTGGGAGACTGGGTGGGCTGGGTCAGCACGTGGCTGGCTGCAGCTGAGGTCTGGCTGGTCTGACGAAAAGAGCAGACATTCAGGGGCTCCATTCCTAAGTCGCCCCAGACTCTAGGACTGGGATGCCGACCAGTGTCTTCAGCCACTGTCCTGCGGCCACTTGGACAGTCCGAGCTTTGTTACCTGGGCACGCCTGTGCCCAACTAAGCAGGTGGCCCTTCTCCAGGACAGCATTCAGGGCGTGGGACTGTGTGCCCTGAAGCACCTGGAATGATGCGTTCACCTGGTGCTTTGAAGTTGTTACAGCTTTGCAGGTTTCTCCAGGGATTTCTGAGGGCACGCAGGCCTCCGGGCCTCCAACAGGCCCGTGTGGCATCCTCCGTGGGAGCTGGGCTTCCTGGGAGCGGAGTTTCCGGAAGAGGCTGGCCTTGGCCCTGCCCCAGGGGGCAGTGGGCACCGCTCCGTGGGGCGTGGGTGTGGGCCGCACCCTGGATGTCAGCGTGGGGCGGGCTCTCCCAGGGGTGGGGTCTGGGCAGGACACACACTGCCCCACTGTGGCTGCCACATTCCTCCCCTGCAGGAGGGGCATGCCACTGCCTGGGGCATTTATCGGGCACAGGCGTGTCTTGGTTTTCACTGTGGCTGAGTTTTGAGTCAACAAAGTTTTCAAGGTGACACTGGAGTTGGAGCCAATGAGCAGGTGTCTTGGGGACTCTTGGGGGGCAGGGTTCATTGTCATTCTGGAGTTGGCTTCAGAAGACATTCATCAACCAAACCTCTCAGCTACTGACCCTGCTGCAAAGCAAGGACCAGCTATTTCAGATGGCCAGGGCAGGTGGCCCTGGGTGCCCTCGGCCCACCCCCTTATTGGGCAGGGGGCCAAGGCCAGAGGGCGGCGGTTTTGTCTGAAGTCATGATGCCTATGCCCAGACAGAGCCCGGGGCTCTAACAGCCTGTCTGACCGCAGCCCTCTCCGGGCCCACCGAGGCCAAAATTGCGTCTCTGGGAAGTCCCAGCAGGCCATGGTCCCCAGCGCCCCGCCGCTGGCATGGCTAATGTTAGACATGATCAGCGCCTAGACGCGGTCATGTTTGCCGTAAAGTCAGGCAGGACTATCTGAGCCTCCAGGGAGAGCGGACACAGGCCCAGGAGCATTTCCTGTTCTGTTGTTCACGCCAGTGCTTCCCGCTGTCTTCATGCTGCCACTCAGGAGACAGGGACCCCTGTTCAGGTGCTCAGCATGCTGGGGTGAACGGACATGGGGGTCCCTGGGGGGCTGAGGGCGTCGGTGTCTCTGCATCGCCTGTGACCGGTGCACAGCACTTTGGGCTTGCGCTGGATGGTGTTATTTATAACAGGAGTCCCGTGGCCACCCACCCCCACCCCGCAGGGCGGGGAAGTGGACCACTCAGGTGTGCTCTGAGCTGCCTCGGCTTGGGGCGGCTGGGCCAGCCAGGCCAGGGACACAGTTGAGGTGCGGGTTTGAGGGCTCTGCCCAGGCTGAGCCCAGCCCAGCTCTCCTTTTGTCCTAGCCAGCAGAGACAATCCTGGGAGGCAGAAGGTGCCCTGGAGATCCCCCACCCCAGTGCAGGCACCTGGGGCTTCCACCTGTGCAGCCATCACCTGGGAGTGTCTGTTTTGCCTGCAAAGCCGTTGGCAGCCCTTTGCTGTGTCAGGGGAGGGAATGTGCTCTGTGCAAACGGGGGGGACCTCTTGGAGCCCCATTGTGGCCCAGGTCGGGGAACTGCAGGATTCCCAGTACGGTGAGGCTGCAGCCTCGGCTCCTGCCTCTGCCTGGGCCAGCATCGGGGGCATAGGAGGTCTGACCGGTGGTCCAGCCCTTCCCTCCTTTTCCCTAGAGCCCCCCTTCCAGCCCCCATCCAGTGCCCCAGGCTTCACCTCTCAGCAGCGAAGCCGTCAGAACGGTCTCCTCCGCGGTGAGTTCAGGGACAAGGAACATGTATGCGATAGGCACAGCCACCTGCCTCCAGAGAGAGCGCCTTTTATTTTCCGTTTGCCGAACCTGTTCCAACAGCTTGTTTCCCGTGACAGCTGGTGGTCATCTTTATTTCAGAGTGACGTACAGACACTAGGCTGTGAAAGGACCAGGGCTCTCGGGACAAGCCTGTGATCTGGGCATCGGCAGGCATGCGGTGCTCCAGGCCTCCCCTCGTCCCCCTGCCCCCACCCCCGCCGATGCCCGGTCTCTTGTGCCTCGTCCCCCTGGAAGGCACTGCATCGCTCCTGGTCCTGTTGGGGATCTCCAGTGCTGGCTCTCACAGCCCTCTGTCCCGGCTTTGTGCTCTGCTGTGAGAGCAGACATTTAACGCAACCCACTTGTGCCCCATGCCAGGCTGCCCCCTTTCATGACAGGTGGCCAGAACACTCTCGGGTGACGTTCAGGTTGTACCCACTGCTCAAACAGGCCCCAGGGTGCCTCCTTCTGCAGGTCAGCCCCACACAGAGGCAATAGTGAATGAGAGGGATGGGGGTGAGGGTGTCTTTTTAAGCTCAGAGAGCAAAGATGAGCTTCATGTGGCTAGGTACCCATGGCCAGGTAAGTCATGGGCCCAGGGCAAAGTGAGAATGCAGGGCCTTTTAAAAAAAACTTCAGAATGTCAAGATGACAAAAGCGGAGCTTTAAACCAAGCCTAGGGTCCCCCTGAGCCTGCCCACGAAGCCAGCCCTGCAGGTGGGGGGCTCTTGACAGTCACACTGCCTCCCTGGAGACCTCACAAGGCCCATGCTGGCCTCGCACAGGTGAGGCAGCCAACGCCTGGGAGGCTGAGGGTCTGCCTGAGGCCCTCAGCTGGTGAGCCTGCAGCATCTGCCACCTGAGAGCCCCTGGAAGATCAGGGAGCCTTCTCCCCGTGGAGAGCCAGCGGCATCTCAGGGTCTCCAGGCGGGGCCTGGGTTCCCATGGAAACCAGCTCCCTGGATGGCTACATCGTGCACCAGGCCAATGTCAGCTGAGCGCTCCTGCCCCCTTGCCCCCCGCTCTGCCCTGGTCGCTGAGAGTGGGTGGGGTGGCATCATGCCCCTTTGTGCAGCAGTGCAGCCTGGCCAGTTTCCGTTTGCGTCAGTGGCTTCACTGCGGAATGTTCTGGTAGTGGCCCAAGAGCCCTCCTCGTGTGCAGCGGCATGCCCTCGGAGCTGTGGTCATGGGGGGCCTGGGCTCCTCTCCTCTCTGTCGAACAGCATGGCGAGGACCGTTCCCGGGACTGGAGTTTTGCAAGCGCCCTAAATTGCTTTCTTCGGGTTAAAAATCCTAGAAGTGACATTGCCTGAAGGAATCTGGTACCTTTGTACCAGATCACCCTGCAGAAAGGCGGCACCCGAGGCTCTGAGGCCTGCCCCCGCAGCCTCCCCAGGACTGGTGTCAGTAGACCTGCGCTCTCTGACCCTTTGTAGACAGACAATGAATTTTGCATTTCTTTAACAATGTACTTGTGGGCCAAGGTATTTCTTTGTGAGCGAATGGCCGATGTCCCCTTCCCCTTGCCCACGCGGTCGAGGAGTCCAGGATTCGGGTGGTCTTCTACTGCCTGGTGCACTCATCGCCCCCGAGGCTGGGCCTGGCTTGGTGGGGTGTGCGGACCTGGGACTCCAGCAAGGGAGTGTGACCCTTAGTGACCCGTGTGTCTGTCCACCCCACAGAACTGTCAGACCTTCAGCAGCCTCAGCTGCCTGAGCTCCGGGATGGAGGACGGCAGCCCGCACGGCCCCTTCGCTCTTCACGTCAGCAGCACCAGGTCCTGGACCGCCTTGCTCTCAGCCTCCGGCCCCGCGGGCAGGACCCCTGCCGGGACCCCGGTCCCCGAGCCGCTCCCCCCATCCTTCGATGACCACCTGGCCTGCAAGGAGGAGCTGAGCTGTGAAGAATCAGACGGCTGTACCCTGGACGAGGGCTGCGGCAGGCGGGGGGAGCTGGCCCCAGCGTGGCGGGACCGGGGGGTTGCCGAGAGCAGCCCCTGCTCCCTGGATGGCGAGTTGGATATTGAACAGATAGAGAATAACTGAAGGGGCCGCGGGCCCCAGTCAGGGGTGGGGTGCACGAGGGCCCACAGCTGCCCTCTGGGCACTAGGTGGGCACTTGAGGGGGGTGCCCCCATCCTGGGCCTGACGAAAGCGCCCTGGAAGGCCTCGGGCCCCAGGGAGGGAGCCCGTTCCCCCCTAGAGGCTGTCCAGCCTGCAGGGGCCCTGGCTGCACTGCACGGCGGGATAGAGCACCTGGCCCCTCACCAGCATGGCCGCCACAGCCCATGGAACTGCTGTAGCCGCCGGAGCAGCCTCTCAGCTTGGGTCTCTTCCCCCCTCTTCCTCGTGGGACATCGGCCACGAGCATCCCAGGCGCCCCCGCCGGGCAGTCTTCTGGCTCCGCTGGGCTCGCTGGCCCTGGCCGGGGTCCCCGATTCTGCGCAGCTTGTCGCAGGGCGCAGGTCCATCTGGGGCCGCCGAGGCCCTTCTCGGCCTCCTGCTCAGGTTCCGTTCGGGGCGTTGGCCCCGCAGTTTCTTTCACTCCGTTTGATTCTGTGCCTTTTCTCCCAGGTCTCCCTGCTTCAGGCTTGGGAAGGTTCAGGAGACGCTTCCTCCTGTAGTAACACCAGAACCATTTGGCCTTAATTCCAAGTGTGAGAGAGAGTCCCGGGGGGATGCCAAGGTGGTCCTCCACTTCGGAGCTCTCGGGGCCTGGGGAACAACTTGGGGTGCCTGTTAGAGGCCGTCTGCTTTCGACATTGGGTGGATCTGTTGGCTGAAAAGACAGACCTGCTTGCCTGTCGTGTGTGTGAAGAGCCCCTCCCCGTGTGAACCTGTCACTGAGTGACGAGCTTAGTTGGTTCAGGTGAGTGGAGACCTGGCACCATAAAAGGGCAGCCTCTTGAACGTGCCCTCTGGAGTCAGGCGCCGTGAGCAGGGGCACAGAGCAGGCCCGGCACAGGGCTGGAGACGTCTGCTGGCCAGACTGGGGGGCCGGGCCCGGGCCTGTCGGCCCCCTGCAGCGTTCCAGACCCATTCTGATGGATGGGGGTGGGGGGTGCTGCCGGCTTCATCAGGGGTCCTGTCAGCCCCGCACCCGCAACCCCCACTGCTCAGCTTGGGGAGCAGCGTGTCAGTGGCGCCCCCTTGCGGCACCCTGACAGCAGGCCGAGAGCGCCAGGCGTGCCTGTGCCCCTCAGCTCCTGACGCCTGGCCCCTCGCCCCCAGGCAGCTCCCATGCAGCTCCCATGCAGCCCCCGCCGCAGACGCACCACATGGGGGCTCCTCTCTCGGAATCAGGCTTTTGGCAAACCCGGGCTCTTGCGCAGACATTAGCAGTCAGGCCAGCTTAGGGGCACCTGGCTCCTTTCCCCAAAAGGCTAAAAACAGGCGCTGTGCTCTCCGGAGTCGCCAACACGGGACGCGGGCGCCTTCGCCGTCACTCCGCTTTGCGCATCTGGTAGTAGCAAAGGCCTCACTCGCTCCTGCAGGTTAACCACAGCGGGCGCTCTCCTCCTTTTCCCTAAAGAGGGATTCGAGCGGGAGCTTTGCTGAAAGCTTCGCTTTCTCATGTCAGAAGAGGTGGCTCAGGTTCTGGTGTACAGGTGGCTCTTTCTACACACCAGCCGTAAGGTGCTTGCAGAAAACCCTGTCGGTGGCCTGGGAGGTGCTGTGGAAGCCCCCTGGTTGGGGAGCATGGTGGGTGTGTGGGCGCTGGGCGGGGCTGGGGCGCCCGCCAGCTTCGCCTGCGTGGCTTCCCCCAGAGGCACATGCCCTCAGGACTGTGGAGAGACAAACCAGAGAGCTGGGGGCTCTGGGCAGATGAGGACACCTCAGCCGATGTCCACCTGGCGGGTTGTGGAGGCCACGTCGTCTTAGTGGTAACCCAGAGGAGGCGGGGCACTGGTTGGGGGACATTGGGCAGCGTGGGCGTGTGCAGAGCACTGCAGGTTCTTCGTGTCCCCAGAAAGCCTGGGGTGGGAGGTGCTAGCGTTGGGCCCTCACCAAGAGCAGCCACAGAGGGACCATGGCCTCTAAAGCAGTCCTTCCTATGGAAGGAGTGGCAGGGCCCCATCTCCTCGTCCACACTGCAGGTGACTACGGTGAGGGACTGAGAGCTGAGCCAGGATGGGCGTGGGCAGCGGCGGCTAGATGCCTTCCCTCAGGGGCAGGAGGGGAGAGGCACGTGGTGGTGGGTGTCACAGGTGACCTCCTCTCAGACGCGTCCTCCCCGTCGACCAGCAGGCCCAGCCCCGGGGTACTTTCAGGCAGAGGGGACCCCAGCCCAAGGCAGGGTTTGGCCCTTTCCAGACTCTTGGGCCCCTCTTGGCTGTGCCCCGCAAGTTCATGGCTCTTGTCCCTTCTGCTCAAAGAGAAGGATGTGGCCTTCGGTTGGAGAGAGCAGACTTCGTCTAGAAGGTTCTGCCACCCTGCCCAGGGAGACCCCTCCTTGTCTCGGAGCCCTCAGAGCCCTTGGAGGTAGGCTCCCCCAGGAGGCTCCTGTGGGCCCCTCGGGATTGTCCCGAAGGGCAGTTGCACTGCAGGAGCCTCACCTTTGTCAGCCGCTGTCCATGAGCTCCTGCCTCTGAGGGACACTGAAGCCGGCTGAGCAGGAGGGAGGGCTGTGCCAGACCGCCCACCTGCCTGGGGGCTCCGGGAGGACAGGAGTGGGCTCATGGCTCCTGGAGAGCTGGGTGGGGAGGAGAGGCTTGCTGTCACATGGCACCCCCACTCGCCCCGGAGGAGCGTCCTCTGAGGCCTCTGGGCTCCCAGGGACTGCCGCCTGCCTGCGGGGGCCGGGCAGGGCTCCGGGCTGCAGCCCGCCGTTTACACTGCCACAGACCCTCTTGCCTTACTCGCGGTGGCCGGGCCCGGCTCGGGGCCCACAGGCACGCACGGCACGCCAGGCCACAGGGGACCCTGTTCTGTCCATACATAACGGATTTTCATTCTCAGAAAGCCTTACTTTTCAACACAGTTTTTGTAGCAGGAAAGTTTTGTGGATTTGTATGCTGAAAGAAAATTTCAATAAAGCAAAAGCCCACGTGATAAAGAAAACGAAGCTAAACATCCAAATGGGTCTCCCCATGGGTGGTGGGGGCGGCGTGTGGTCCCCACACTCTGGCGTTCCGGGCACTGTCGGTAAGAGCAGCTTCCATGGCATTGAAAACCACCCCCGTCCAGGAGGCCCTGCCACGGCTCTGGCTTGGCATCCCCCGTGGCTGTGCCCTCTGGCCTCAGGCCGGTCACCTAAGTGGTGACTGCTCCAGACTTTGCGACAGGGACCCGGGCTCGGTGGCCCCGCCCACAGACGCTCCGCCCCATGTAGGCCACGGGGCCGCCTCTGGCCACAGCCGCACTTGGTGAAACTCCTGTTGGTGCGGCCCTGCCAGCCACGCCTCTTCAGAGAGGGAAAAGGCTGAAAGCAGTCCCAGGCCACGGCGACCTTGTAGCCCAGGTAGGGTAGCCTGACCTCCTAGCATAGTCTCTTGGCAAAGAAACGGTGTTTTCAGCGCGTGGGGGGATGTCCTGGGCGCTAGGTGACAGTGCTGGGCTGTTTCTGGGGCCATAGCATACTTTCCTGAAACCGGATGTCCTTTGGGAAGGGTGGCTGCCAGAGCGTGTGGGGTTGGGCCAGACCGTGCCCTGGGCAGAGCAGCCCGCGTGCCCGAAGCGCCGGGTCTGCTGCCCACCGCAGCCCGCCCTCCGTGCGGGCCACGCTGTCTTGCACTAGAGCTGCTCTAGTCTCAGGAATTTGCTTGTTACTTTTACTGTGTAAATAAAGCTTCCTGGTTTAATGTCCACCCGCCAGGAGCTGTCTGTGTGGTTTCTGTTGCGTGTGGCTGATCGGTAGGTCCCCTGTGACTGGGGCAGAGCCTGGACCCTCCTGTCCCCTCTGAACCTCAGGGTTGGGTCGGTAAAATGGGGTTCGCAGACATCTCCAGGCCCCTGGGAAGCTCCAACGCGGGGGGCTGCGTGAATGGCCGTGGTGGGGAGGGCTAGCCAGGGCCACGCCGTGGTGGGGGTTCCCCTCTAGAGGTGCCGTCTGGGAAGCGCAGCGCCCAGGGCTGTGTGCGCTGCGGGTGGAGGGGCTCGGCTCCTCGCTCCAGCCCGGAGACCCAGGACAGAGCGGAGATGCTCCCTCTGTAAATATCTGAGCCCGGCGCCGTGGAGGGGCCCACCTTCCGGAGCCCTCGGGCGAGTGCCAGCTCGGCCTCAGCAGCGGGCACGGGGCGGTCGGCCCCAGGTCCCAGGGCTGCCAGGCTGGGCCTGGAGCCCCGCAGGGCCACCTGCTCAACACGGTGGCCCAGGGGGTGGCACAGGCTGGGCCCCACATCCCGTGGAGGACAGGATGGCTCCCCACCGTGCTGCTCGGGGCAGGGGGCACACAGTCCCTGCGCCCAGCCCTCCAGATCCAGGACCCCTGGCCAACCAAGCTGAAGGACCAGTTCAGCAGCAGCTTTGAGGGCGGCCGTGGGGGCTTGTTTCATTACCGCGCCCCAACGCTGGCCCACGTGCTCTGACCACAGGGCTGCCTGGAACATGTGTAAGGGCCCAAGGGTGCCCTTCTCCTCCAGATCCCTCCCTGGGACGGCCAGGCTTCACCCTTTTCCCCCCTTAGCAGCAGATCCCTTTTCAGACTGATGGTCTGTGATTGCCGAGTTTACGGACCAGGTGAAGGAAGGCTGGTGTGGCTGAAGCTGTGGGTGAGGGGAGCCCCCGCCCTGCCCCCCGGCAGCCTCATAGCCAAGGCCCGGGACCCAGGGTCCCCGCCTCAATGTCCCCTGTGACTGGCAGGGCAGAGGCCATGGACTCTGCCCAGCACAGTGGCCCCACGTTCCTTTCCTGAGGGGCAGACACAGCGTGGCCCTGGAGGTGCCTCCAGCCCCTAAGACTCCGTTACCTGCTCTCCTTGCACAAGGTCCCTGGCTGGGCTCCGGCCTGGGGGGAGCAGCACCCGCTCTCCAGCTCAGCTTGCCCAGCGATGGCCTCCTGCGTCTGGCCCTGGGGTCCCGCGTGGCAGGGGTCAGACACTGCCTCACCCTCCTACCCCTCCAGATTTGCTGAAGCTGGGACACAGCCCCCCACACAGCTCCACCCCGCCCTGCTGTGGGCTCCGACCTGGGCCCGCTCACACCTGCACCAGACACGGGCCCATCTGTGGGACACGGGGCAGTGCCAGCCCTAAGTGTGCTCCTCATGTGTAGGCGGGTCCTAACACCTGTGGGGCTTAAACAGGAGTTGGCGCAAAGCAGCCCCGGGGCTGCACCTGACTCGCAGCACAGCCTGTGTTACCACCACCCCTCTTCGCGTGGACAGGAAATGTCCCCAAATCTCTAGTTATTCTCTGACTTGGGTTTCTTTTTATGCTTTTCTGTTGTATTTCCTACAGTAATACATGCCGCTTTTATCATCTAAAAGGAAAATCAAAACTTAAGAAAACAGATAACACAAAGTGCCCAAAATGTTTATCTCCACAGGGACAGTTTAAGAGAGGGGAAGCCAGAACTACGGGGAATCACGCGGGGCCCTCCCTGCACCCCCACTTCTGGGCCCTTCCCACGTGCCTGAGAGCAGGCAGGGCCTCTGCCTTCCCATGCCGTCGAGGGAACTTTTCAACCCCATCTGCAGGAGGAGAGGGGGCTGGGGCCGCCTGGGCCTGGTGGCGGACGCACACCTGGTGGTGGAGACCAGGCCCCCTCTCAGCTCCCATCTCAGGTCAGCCCTGAACGGCAGGCCCACCAGGGGCCGAGGGCTCCGTCCGTAGCGGCCCAAGAAGTCTGCGTGCCCCGCCTGGGGGCACGGGAGGGCTGCAGCTGGCCAAGGCCAGGTGGCTGGAAAGACCCAGGGCGGCAGCAGGACAGGGGTGACCATCTAAACGACAGGACATCTGTGGCCTGGTGCCCAGCCGGGCTCAGTAACTGTCTGCTAAGGAAAGGATGAGGTGGCTGAGGTTCGGGGGGGTTACACGCCACCCCCCAAATCGAGGGCCAGACCTCAACTCCGAAGAACCTCTTGTCCCCAGAGGGAGGGAGCTGGTGCACTGACTGGCCTGGGAAGTCACGGCCACCGGGGCCACCAGCATGGAACAGAAAAGGCACAGGAGCGGGTCGCACCGGGGTCTGTGCCTGTGTCTGCCCTCACCACTGGCCAGCCCGCCGGCCAGTCACTCAGCACCTTTGTGTCCGTATGGGGAAAAATGGGACGAGACAGCATCCACTCCGCGGAACCCACATCTGGGGGAGGGGCGCCATGTGCTCTGCCCAGACAGAGCGGGGGTCTGCCACGAACAGGGAAAGAAAACAAACGGGACAGAACACTGAGGTCCGTCCCCACTAAGGTCCCCCCTAAGCCCCACCTGAACCTCCAACAAGCCCTGATCGGGGCTCCATCGAAAAAGTGAGTGATTTGCATATCTTCCAGCGAACAGGCCAAACACTCCTACCTCGTGGGCCAGTGACACCAGCCCAGTGGCCTCACATCTTGATAAAAAGACGGTCACCACCTTGGGTCGCTCCTACTCCTGATGTAACGGCGGCCTGCCTGCCGGGTCCCTGCCATGCCTGGGGCTCGGGTTTCGGGGTGCAGTGATTTATCACTGCGTTCATTGAGCAGCCATCCCGTCCCAGAAGACCCAGGGCTTCTTTTATAAAGTTGTCTCCCAAGGCTGATCAGTGGCTTCCAGACTGATGTGGGGAGAGGCAGACCGACCCAGTTATCTGTCCAGCTGAAGCCAGCTTCTGAAAGCTGGACTGGGCTGCGGGTGAGGGGAAGTGCGAGGCCGCCCGACGCCGGCCCGCCTCGTCTCCCACTTCGGGCCGCTCACTGGCCCCTCGGGGCCTCAGTTTCCCCATCTGTTAAGAGGGTCGGCGCAAGTGAGGCGTCTCAGGGCCCTGGCCCTCTGCTGTCCAGTGGTTCGAGCACACCGCCCCTCCCAGCCCGCGGACCTCAGCAGTCACCACCCAAGTCAACTAACCGCAGGTCGGGGCCGTTTATTGAACCGTCTCCTCCTGCACACAGTGCGTACGACACACTCAAGTCTATCGAGTTATGGGTCTAGAAAGGACCCTCTGTGCCGGCGCCCTTAATCCCACAGGTTAGCATTCTTGCTTTGTAGCTCGTGGTTTTCCAAGTGCCCTGGGGGCTGCCTTGGCTTTTGGTTCCACAAGTGACTTGTGGGGACAGGAAAATGGTGGGCGGACGTCGTGTGTGTGTGTGTGTTTGGGGGGGGGGGCGTTGCTCCGCAGCCACTCTGTCCGGGTGGGGGCTGGGGCAGGGTGGTCACTGGGTGCCCCAAGGAGGCCAGCTCAGCACAGGAGGCCCGCTTTGCCTGGGCTCCTGCCTACGACACAAAGAGCATCGGATAAAGTGGCAGCGGGCGGCCGCCTCGGGGTCCAGGCTGGAGGCGCACTGCAGAGCAGGAGCTCACGAGGGCGGTGGGTTTGGGGGTTCGACATCCCCTTCTCTGGGGCCTGCCCTGCGCTGACTTCACCAGGGCTGCAAAGGCAGAGGGGCGGGCCGCCAGGGGGCGAGAGTACTGCGTGGGGGCCGGGGCCACTGGGGGAGGGAGAGGGAGGGGCTGGCAGCCCACAGCCGTCTGGCGGCCACCTTCGCCTGCTGGTGGAGCCTTGGGTGGTCCAGGCCCTGGGGGGAGGGGTGGCAGGAGGCTGGGGACCCTCCCTGACGGCCCTTCACTTGTCCGCGTGGCGCAGCAACAGGTCCACGGCCTCCGCGAGGTTGTCCACGTACCCATCGGCCTTCACTTCTGGGTGGTGCTCGTCGCTGGGCCTGGAGAGTAGGGCAGAGGTTAGTCCACAGCACAGTCCCAGCCGCCCCCGCTCAGGACACACACATGCCCCCGACCGTTGCCTCTACCTGGAGAGAGACCTCCCCAAAGCCCTGCCACTGAAGCCTGCTCAGAGCCCCATGGCAGAGTAGCCGATGGCCCCTGCTCCGTCCATGCTGCCAGCAGAAGGAACACCCCCTGGAGAGGGGGGACACGAACTTGACCCTGTTCTGAGCTCCTTCCTGCCCAAACCCCAAGAGGCCCACATGCCATCTGGCCAGTGCCCTCCGAGGCTGCTCCCACCCAACGGAGGGCCGGCAAAGCCACTCTGACTGGGATCCTGGCGCCCTTGTCCCTGCCACGTGCCCCTTGCCCTCCTCCGTGCCCCTCCCCCATTCCCGCCTGGCTCCCTTTTCTCTCCACAGTCATGAGGTCAATGTTGTGTCCACTGCTCAAAGTGGAAAAAACTCCTCCCAGTGAGCGCCACAGCCCGATTCATCATCCAAGTCCCCGTGCATGTGGCCCCAAGATCCCCCTCCTCGGGCACCTTCATGGGGCCCTCGGGCCAGGTTGACTGCCCATCAGATGAACTCAACCCCAGGAGGGAGCAAGAAATCCGTGCATAAAAGAAGATGCTTTGTAATGAGATTCTGGCCGGCCCCCTCGGCATACGGTGCGTAGCCGAATGGTGTACGTGGCTAATTATGTTTAATTACATATCATTTAAATTCGAGAATCCATTAAAAGAAAGGATTGCATTAGCAGCCGGCCCGTGTTTGCCAACACAGAGGAAATCGTGGACTTTTATGTCTTAATTACGTGACGCCGCTGTGGGCTGGGGGGCCGGGGAATACGGAGGGACCCGTGCCAGGCTCAAAGCCCCACTCCATGCTGGCCAGTGACCTGTGACCCGCGGAGCCTCAGACCTGGCACACT
>PVJD01008403.1:0-72914 GCA_004026545.1 Mormoops blainvillei
CATGAGAATAATGATTACACAGCATGAGTATAATAATCCTGTGTATGATGCGCACAAAAATGTGGGTGTACATTTTACATGGCAAAATGTGGTATATGCATTACCCATGGACATGAACTTATGAGGGAGGATTGCCAGAGGGAAGGGGATACCAAGTGGAAGGGGACACCAAGTGGAAGGGGACAAAGGGTGTAAAATTGGGACAACTGAAATAACATAATTACAATATATTAAAAATAAAGAAATATAATTTTAAAAAGAAAATAAGAAAAAATAGAAAACAATAACAAGTGTTGGCAAGGTGTAGAGAAACCAGAACACTTGTGTATTGTGGTAAGAATGTAAAATGATGCACTACTATAGAAAACCATATTGTGATTCCTCAAAAAATTAAATATAGAAATACCATATGATCCAGCAATTCACTTCTGGGTATGTATCCAAAAGAAGTGAAAGCAGAGACTCAAACAGATATTTGTACATCCATGTTCACAGCTACATTAGCCACAAGAGCCAAAAGGTAGAAACAACCCAAATGTCCACTGACAGATTAATAAAATGTTGTACATATATACAATGGAATATTATTCAAGTTTAAAAAGGGAATTCTGACACATGCTACAACATGAATGAACCTTAACATTACACTAAGTGAAATAAGCCAATCAGAAAAGACAAATATTGTATGACTCATTTATACAAGGTTCTTAGAATAGTCAAATTCAGAGAGACAAAAAATAGAATGGCGGTTGCCAGGGACTGGGTGGAGACGGGGTTGGGGAGTTAGTTTTTAATGGGTACTGAGTTTCAGTTGGGAATGATGAAAGCTTTCTGGTGGTTGCACAACAATGTGAATGTCACTTAATGCCACCGGACTGTATGCTTACAGCTGGTTACAATGGTAAATTTTATGTTATGAATATATTACCACAATAAAATAAAAAGAATTGGAGTAGAGGAGAAGATCACACGTGGCTAGGAATTAAAGTTCTCAGTCAGTGTGGGGACTACCCAAGAAGTTGTAGATAACTACGAGGGGGGAACCCAGAATCACAGAGATGGGTGGCAGGGGTGTTTCTCAAAGGAGTAGGGTATTTGCAGTACAAAAGAAGTAATGGCCTGAAAGAGGGCGGCTAGGCAAACAAAAAAGATACCTACCCTGCCTACAGGTCCTGAAGGTCTTGAGATTTGAGAGGGAAAAAAACAAAAAGCTTCCACTTCAGAGGTCTGGTGGAGATGTGATGTCTTCATGGAATAAATCAGTGCTACTTTGGGAAGGGAAAGTAAAGAACACTTTTAGAGAATAAATTAAGGATACAGGAAAGTTTGATGTTGACTGAGGATTCCCGAGAGTGCAGTGGAAGGGTTTGAAGGGAAGAGAAGGGCAGCATTAGGGCATGAACACACTGCTGTGGAGATGAAGGTCTGAGCTATAAAGGATGACCAGAAGTGAGTAGATTTGTTTGTAATGGCGACTGAAATTAATGGGCATTTGAGGCCTTATGGAATGGGTCTCCCATATGGGAGAGTGGACTTAGAGGCATGTAGAAAGTCTTTTCTGGGACTATGGTCTCTGATATGTGTGGTGACTCAGGGAGGCTGCTCTGACAGACATCACTGGGGTGGCCCGCAGTTCACTTGCAAAGCAGCAGTCTGCTGAATATTCCCACTGAGCCTACTCATCCCCTGCTAGGCAACTGCTTGGCCCACATGTACTTGGCAAAATCATGTCGGAAAATTGGCTCTGGAGGTGGTCAGACCCGGGTTAACATGGTGGTTCCACCATAGTGTATACTGGTGTGTCCTGGAACAATTTACTTAATACTCTCCCCAAAATCTCAGTTTTCTTATCTATAAAATGACAGCAGTACCACCTAGTCATGGGTTGTTTTAAGGCTGGAGTGAGGCAATATGTGGACAGTACCTAGTGCATAGTGAATCCTCAAAAAAAGACAGCTATTGTTTTCTGCACTGTCCTCTCTTTCAGCATCTTCCTTGCCTTACTCCCAGATGTTGCGAGTCCTCAGGTTGTCCTTCTGCTGACCATACTTTTCAGTAGGGCTAAATAGCATCCTGTTGTCCAGATCTTTCTAACATTTCCCTAATGCAAACATATCAGCCTTATTTTTTTTTAATTTGTATTGTATTTTTCCATTGCCATTTAACCCCCTCATGCTCCTCCTCACAACCCACAATCACCACTCTATTGTCCATGTCCACGAGTCCTTTCACCTTTTTGCTTGATCCCCCTAAACACCCTCTATTCCTTCTCCCCCCACCCCACATAATGGTCATCCAGCTCTATCTATGAGTCTGTCTATTTTCTTGTTAGTTCATTTTGTTCATTAGATTCCACATGTGAGTGAAATCACATGGTATTTGCCTTTCCCTCACTGGCTTATTTCACTTAGCATAATGTTCTCCATTTCCATTCATGCTGTCACAAAGGGTAAAATTTGTTCTTTTTTACGGCCGAGTAGTATTCCATTGTGTAAAGATCCCATAATTGTTTTATTCACTCATCTCTTGATCGACATTTGAGCTGTTTCCACATTGTAGCTATTGTAAATAATGCTTCAAAGAACACAGTGGTGCTTATATTCTTTCAAATTAGTGTTTTGGGTTTCTTCACATAAATTCCCAGAAGTGGGATTACTTGGTCAAAAGGCAGATACGTTTTTAATTTTTTGAGGTATCTCCATACTACTTTCTACAGTCTTTACACCACTCTGCATTCCCACCAACAATGCAAACGGGTTCACCTTTCTCAACATCCTTGCCAGCGCTTGTTTGTTGATTTATTGATGATAGTCATTCTGACAGGTGTGAGGTAACATCTCACTGTGGTTTTAATTTGCATTTCTCTGATGATTAGTGACATTGAGCATCTTTTCATATGTCTATGGGCCATCTGTATGTCCTCTTTACAGAAGTGTCTATTCAGGTCCTTTGCCTATTTTGTAACTGGATTGTTTGGGGGTTTTTGGTGTCGATTTTTGTAAGTTCTGTATAAATTTTGGATATTAACCCTTTGTCAGATGTATTAGTGAATGTGTTCTCCCATTCCGTGGGTTGTCTTTTCATTTTCTTGATGGTTTTCTTTGCTGTGCAAAAAACTTTTTAGCTTGATGTCGTCTCATTTGTTTATTTTTTTTTCTTTTGTTTTCCTTGCCTTGGGAGATATGTCAGTAAAAATATTGCTTCAAGCAATGTCCGAGATTTTACTGTCTGTGTTTTCTTCTAGGATTTTTATGATTTCAGATCTAACACTTTAGTTTTTGATCCATTTTATATTTATTCTTGTGTGTGGTGTAAGAAGGTGATCTATTTTCATTTTTCTGCATGTACCTGTCCAATTTTCCCAACACCATTTATTGAATAAACTATCTTTAGCCCATTGTATGTGCTTGCTTCTTCTGTCAAATATTAATTGACTATAAAGGCGTGGGTCTATTTCTGGGCTCCTTATTCTGCACCATTGATCTATGTGTCTGTTTTTATGCCGGTACCATGCTGTTTTTATTACTATGGCCTTATAGTATAGCTTGATATTACATAGTGTGATTCCTCTCACTCTGTTCTTCTTTCTCAGGATCACTGTAGCTACATGGGCCTTTCGTGGTTCCATATAAATTATTGATGTATTTGTTCTAGTTCTGTGAAATATGTCATTGAATATTGATAGGAATTGCCTTGAATCTATAGACTATTTGGGTAGCATAAACATTTTAATTATGTTAATTATTCCTATCCATGAACATGGTATGTGCTCCCACTTATTTGTATCTTCTTCCGTTTCTCTTTTCAATGTCTTATAATTTTCTGAATACAGATCTTTTACATCCTTAGCTAGATTTATTCCTAGGTATTTTATTCGTTTTGAAGCAGTTGTGAATGGAATTGTTTTCTTAATTTCCCTTTCTGTTAGTTCATTATTGGTATATAAAAATGCAACTGATTATTGAATATTAATTTTGTATCCTGATACTTTGCTGAATTCATTTATCAGTTCTACCTGTCTTATTTCATATCCATTTAGTGGCCTTTGTATTCTCTCCTGGGGTAAATCTGACTCAGTCAGTGAGTCCTCTGCATGCATTTATGCGTCTTTTCTCCAGAATAACATTTGTGTTTTAATGAGACCTTCAGTACCATAACCCAATGTTAATAAAAGCACCACAGTCCTCTCACCCGATTTTGGCCCTCCCATTGCCTGAGAATAATGTTCTTTTAGATCCTTGCTTCTCAAGGTGTGGTCTGTGGACCAGCAGTATTGGTACCACTCTGGAATTTGTTAAAATCTCAGACCATACTCCAGACCTATGGTATCAGAATCATTCTAGTAATATCCCCAGGTGATTCATATACACATGCAAGTTTGAGCAGCACTGCTGGAGTATGGAGCAACCAGCCAAAGTGAGGGCACCTTTATAGGAAGAAGGAGTTGTGCTTAAGCTCCTTACAGGAGGGCTCACAGAGCAACTACTTCAGAGCTCCAGGGATGAGGCTCCCATGCCTTCCACCAGGAGGAGATGGCATCTCCTGGGGTTCCAGCTGCCATGCTGGATCCCTGGAGCTTCCAAGAGAGGCAGGCACCTGTGATTTGAATCAAAGGGCTAATTGGCCCCACAAGGCTTCAAATCTTGCCAGTTGTGAGGGGAGTGACAAGACTCCCCAAGGAGTCAACCAAATATAAAGAAAAAGGAGCTAAAGGCTGATGCTGATATCTGGGAGTCTGAGCTGTTATATTTCTATTCTCCTGCCCAAAAGTGCAAAGAAGAGAGCATCAGTTCAAAACCAATCCATTTTTCTCAGTTCACTTGTCCTATAGCTATGTTCTGCCTAGCAACAGTTGTCAGTGTGAGCTCCAGCAACCAGCGCCTCTTTGGACACTTTGGGAAGGGGTTGGTTTAGCCCACAGAGAAACTGTAGTCCGGGCCACCCATAGGGAGGTAGGTTGGGTCAGGGAAAGAACTGCCTGAAAAACAAGGAGACAGAGTACATTGTGGAGCTGCCTGTTAGAGGCAGAGTTGATGGCGGAAGGGCCTGCATTGTGTGAAAGTGGGTAAAGTTTATCTTCAGCTCTCTTTCTCTGCTCCTGTGGCCATCCCAAATAATGCTACTGGTAATATTGCCATGTCTGCATCTGCATCATAGGTTTAACCTTCCGAAGTGTCTGTAGCCATGTTTCATTTTATTCTCCCAACAACTCTGAGTGAATGGGATCAGAGGCAGGTTAATTGGAATGTGGACTGGCCATCCAGAACTGACCAGGACAAGGAGTGCTGCTGGACATAGGGTTGGGCCAGCCCTGTAATAGAGACTCAATAACCAGAGGGTTCAGGCCCCTGAGTGGGTGTAGGTGGGGGTGCCGGGATTGTGGGCCCTGTCTGAGAGATTTTGCTCCAGCTGGGCTGCTAATGTGGTTCACCTCCCTGGGTCACTTCATCTTTACCTACCTTGGGGGCTGGGATGGAGAAGGAGTAGTCACCTAGCCTATTTGTCAGGACAGTTAGAGACTGTGGAGAAATAATGGATGTGAAAGCACCTTTTCTCAGATGAGGTAATGCGTGCAAAAATGAAAAGAACTACATGACTATAAAGTGTTGTTATCCTTAGGCAGAAGAAAAAGACCAGGACTTTACTTGGGTCACTGACTATAGGAGGTAAGCCTGGCATAGGGTGAGGGGTTACCTCTGAGGGCCTTACGAAGTAAGGGGACAGAGTGAAGGCACTGTGTGCTTGGGACAAACGAGAAGAAAATAGCTCTGGCTGGTGTGGCTCAGCAGATTGAGTGCTGGAATATGAAGAAAGGGTTGCTGGTTCAATTCCCAGTCAGGGCACATGCCTGGGTTGTGAGCCAGGTCCCTGGTGGGGGGCGCCTGAGAAGCAACCACACATTAACATTTCTCTCCCTCTCTTTCTCCTTCCCTTCTCCTCTCTCCAAAAATAAATAAATAAAATCTTTTTAAAAAGAGAGAGAGAAGAAAATAGCAGGACCTAGAAACAGTGCTGGTTGGGGTGGAGGGGACCATAAGTTTTGGCTGCTTCATGATTTTGTTCAGGGTTGCCCTGTTTGAAGGGACCAGAAGCCAAACATCTTTCAAAGTCATACTGCTTATTTCTCCCAGGAGAGAAGTCATGTAACCTATGGACAGCTGAGCTCCTGTCATCCATCATTTTTTGCCTTCAGTGTCACTCCCAAGTCTCCAGGCACTGAGCAAATTTCAAAGGAACTGAGCTGCAGGTACAGAAAGATGCAAACCCCAGGAGGGAAGGAACGATTTCTATTTGCATTTTAAAATGGCCTTCTGGTCTGTCAATGAGGGTGTTTCTCCTCTGACCACAGATGCCTGGGAAGGTCCACGCAGTGTGAGGAAAGGTCTGCTTGCGGGATCTGGGGCGGACCTAGTTAGAGACAGTTTGTCCAATTCAGTTAGGGACAATCCAGGAATGAATGTGTTCTACTCACACCTAGATACATGTCTACCATGGCTGTGGGAAAATAGCTGGGTCCCCTATGAGAAGACAGAGGCCACCCATGCACAGAACTTGGCTTCTTGTCTCTCTTCCCATCACTGCTCTTTCCTGGTCATTTTAGCACAATACCTTCCTGTTCCATGGATCCCTCTCCAGTTATTCCACCCCCTTTTCTGAATACACAACTTGAAACTTAATACTGGACTTTGTATAGTATTCTCAGTTACCACTCTAATTCTTTTGTTCAGTGTACACTTGTCTCTTTTCTCCCTACTAGACTGGAAGCTCTTTGATGTCTGAGATCTGTAACTTCTCTTGTGTCCCCTGGAGCTCTGATTGTCTGAGTAGGCATTCAATAAATACTTGTTGATGGATTAACATGAGTCAAAACAGTAAAGCAGAACACTTGTGTCAGTAAAGGCTCATACCTTGTTGGTTCCTCTGGCTCCGAGAGTGTCTATTTTCATCAATATTGATGGTGCCTGAGGGCCCAATGAAGACCGAAGTGTCCCCAGTTTTGATAAAAGAAAAAGGTGGCAAACTGAGTCCACAGTGGCAAGGGAGTCCTGAGCTCAGGACACTGTACTGAGTGCTTCCATGTGTGCCTGGATCTTCCTTGCTGGTGTCCCTGCTCCCTGTGTCACAGGCTGCACAGCCCAACAGGCTCTCATCCTGCAGCCTGCCCTAGCTGATGCCTGTGTCAGAAATGAGCTGGTGTCATCCTAAGAAGAGGCCCTTTTTGTGCCAAAAAGTTCAGATGACAAGAGGCAAAGGGCTCATTTCAGAAGCAGCCCCGGGGGTGAGGCAAATTGGCAGCTGCAGGAAGATGTTCTCTGACTCCCTTCAAGGCCAAGCTCCCTGCCTGCCACCAGGAGCAGAAATGAGAGAGGCACCAGCCTGAAGCCACCTTTGTTCAACTCCTCTGCTGGGAGAGTGCCCATCCACAACACCAGTTAGCCATGTTCCAGCACCTGAATGACTTTCCATTAAAAAGTGGCCATTTATCTTACCACTATGGGGAGGAAGGGGCCAGTTTCTGAATTTACCTTCACAAGGCTTGACCTCATCCCAGCAGCCCCTTGAGACAGGCCCCAAGCCAGCTTGCGAGCAGCTAGAGTTAATGTGGCTGGATTCAAATCAACCACACTCTGTCTTCATTCCTAAGTTCTTTTATAAGAGTGATAAGCCCAAGACTTTGAATTTCTCTTTTATACAAGTACTTTCTCCCCCACCCCCATAAATAGTCCTAAAGTTCCTCTCTAATTACTGAATTTGTGTCCTGATAAATGACCTAATTACTTGAAACCATTTGCTAGTGAGGAATTTGGTATTCTTAGCTAGTCAACAATCATTCTCATAGTGTGAGAACCTCCCACTTCTTTTACAAACCTTACACTGCTTTGATTAATTAGCTCTTGGCCCTCTGTATCTTGTTCAAAAGTGCTCTGCCTGGAATCCTAGTTTTCGAGAATACACACACTGAGGTTAGGCAACTCAACCCATTTATTATGCCAGAAAGCTGGAGGGTAGAGTGGTGCCAAGCCAGGGAGCTCAGTCTCTGGGTCTCTTGGCTCTGGTCCCCTCTCTTCCACTTCTACCTACCCTGTCCCGCCCATTGGCCATTCATGCCCCTCTTTACCTCTTTCCCTGCCACTGTCACCCAGTGCTCTCACTCCTCAGGGCTTTTCATTCTAATACTTAGCTCAGAGCCATACTTGCCTGCAGTATGCCTAACCCTGGCCCTTGCTGTGGAATCTTTATAAAGTCCTTGCGTAATTCCTAACCTTCAGTAACTTAAGTTGTGAGCATCAGAAAGCCATTTGTAATCCCTCCCAGGTACTAGGACAGCGATATTTCTTCTCCCAGCTCATCTGGAGTTCAGGTCTGCTGTCAGCCATAAGGTACAGCTCCCCTTCTTGCCCACAGGAGACATTTTGCAGTTGTTAAATTTACTTAAATTAGTTGGCATTATATACAATTGTGTAAGGCAGCAGTCCTCACCATTAGCCCGTTTGTTTATATATGCCATCTAAATATTCTATTGTTGTATATGACCTAAGGGATATTAAAGTTTAAATCACTCAAGGACTTCATGAAGGTGCTCCACATTCTGAAATGACTTCACAATCCTTCCCTACATACTTGCCTGTTTTGTAGTCCCTTCCCTCAAAGTTTTGGTTTCTCTTAAGGAGGTAGTAGCCAATCCAATGGGTAGTACCAATTAACCTTCAGAATAACACACTCCGAGTTAGGCTCCTTTTAGAGTCCCAATATCTTGAGGAACGGACTGACTAATGTCAGGATCTGTGACACCAGCGTCCTCTGTTGACCCTGCTCCTATAGACAGGAGACAAGTGGCTTCTTCTTTCTAGACTCCTCTTTCTCCAAACTGAAATAGGAGGCAGTCTTTGCCTCTGCTGGTTCCAGAGGATGCAAGAAGCTAAGTGTGTGAACTCCCAGGTGCCATGGCCGGCACCCTAATTGGCGTCCCTCCCAGGTGCTTCTGAGGTTTAGTTGCCTTTGCATCTTGTTTTGCTCCCATGTTCCCCTTCCCTTAGTCATGTGATGCAGGAAGAGAGTGCAAATGATATGGAATGTGAGCAGCTGCCAGCAGAGACGCTGCGACAAGTGACCATTCACCGAGACCCTATATATGGCTTTGGCTTCGTGGCCGGCAGTGAGAGGCCTGTGGTGGTGCGATCTGTGAGGCCAGGTAGGTGTCCCTCAGGGTACCCCCCTGGCCCTTCCTCCTATCCTCCAGCACCCACACATCTTCCCAAAGAGAAGAGCTCCTGAGTACATCGTATTGCCAAAGAATTTGTGAAGAGTGGGTGAAGATTTGCCATCCAATCACTGTGTGAGGGAGCTGGTCTTTTAAGACCTATCGACACAAGTCTTTGAGGCTGCTTGGGGCCCTAGGCAGAGGCTACAGTTGATAGTTTAGTAGGTTCTGGGTCTTAATAAAGCTTCCCATTTACATAGAACCTTCATATAAGAGCCATACTGCCTTGAATGAAAATTTCATTTCAATTCAACAAGTATTTATAGATTGCCTACTCTAAGCCCAGCAAGGTTGTAGGAACTACACGATAAAGTTCCTGTCCCTAAGAATCTAACCATCCAACTGTGGAGACTCGTAAACACTCATGAACTAGGTTAGCCACTGAAGACTGGAATCAGGATTCAGACCATAGGTGGGAGAAGAGAGGAGAATGAAATCTCTGAATGCTATAGTGGCAATAACAATAGCTGTTGTTGATTAAGCACCTACTGTATGCTATACATAATCTCATTTAATCCTCACGGCAAAGCCTGCAAGGTAAGTAATGTCATTGTCATTTTATAAATGAGGAAACTGAAGCAGAGATGAAAGAAATGACTTTTCCAGGGTCACTCAGCTAGAAAGAAGCAGAGGCAGGATTTATAACTGAGCCTGACAGATACCACTCTGGGGAAGCAGGGCTCAAATGGGGCCATGTAAGATGAAACAAGCAAATGTCCCACCTGTACTGTGAAACCTGCCATCATGAATGAAACAGGAAAGGGCCTAAGCACTGTTTTGATCCAAATCTTCTAGGCATTGACAGAAAAGACAGGCAGAAAGCAGCTTTATTTCTGACTTGCTGGACCTGAGGGTTTAGATGTTTATAACAGTTTCTTGCTCAGTCAAGAGGAGCAGCCAGAGTACAAACCTTTCTAGCAGAAATTTGATAAATTTTGCAATCCTCAAAGGAAAAGAAAAAGATTTTTATAAGCTCTCTCTTGAACTAGAGGGCATAGAGAAAAAAACAGTCAGTACAGGAGTTTGTGGCTTACCTAAGACTCCCAAGTCAGTCATGCAGTTTGGCAAAAGGTGTTTGGTCTTTGAGTCTCTGATCAGAAGCCAAATTAGTCCCGAGTAAGAGGAACCAGATAAGACTTAGTAACAGACCAGCAGGAGCCTCTTCTTTCACTTCAAAGGAGATAGAATTCAGAGGGCCAAAGGAAGCCTCAAGCTTCAAGTGGTATAATGAGGAGGAAGAGCTGGAAGAGTGAAGAGAAGGAAAGCCACAAGAAAGGGCCACAGAAACCCATGGGGCTGGTAGGCCCAGTCCAATGTAGACTTGGGCTGATTCACAAAGCTTGCCCAGGTTGCCACCATATGCAGAGGACTTCTTTGGTTCTGTATTTGAGAACATAAGAAAAGACAAGAAGTATCCTATAGAGAAACAAGTAAGGTTGAGCATACCAACAGACCATTCTGTGAAAGCAGAAGATGGGTGCTATCTACCACTGCCATCAGACAGTTGAGTTCCTTAGGACCTTTTCTATTAAAAGGAAGGAAGGGAGAAAGGAAGGGAATACATGGAGTGGCCTCCACCTAAAAGATTGACACTTATGGCAGAGATAGATAAAAGAAATGAAATGAGTTGAAGAAACTGTCCCTCAGGATATAATAACTAGCATTTATCAGATTCTCACCAACATCAATCAACTGCTTTAAATGCTATACAGTCATCATCTCATTTATCTTCCCAACATTCCTATGATGTGTAGGTCTAGGCATTTTCCCATTTTACAGATGAAGAAAGAGATTCAGAGAGATTAAACGTCTCACCCAAGGCCATACAACTAATGAATGGCAGTTGAGATTAGAGTCCAGGTCTGGCTGGCTGCAAAGAGTGGACTCTTCACCACGATGCTCTCTGCTCTGATGTCGCTGTGCTGCCAGGAGATGGCTGAGGGTGTTAAGGGCCATTGCTTAACATTGGAACGGTGAACCCTGTGGCTGAGCTGGCATGGTCACCCTCAAAACACAGGCCCCATGCTCTAGAGCCATTGAGCTACATGCTCAAGTGACACAGTTGCTTGTTTTTTTTGTTCATGTTTTTGGGATTTGCACAGGACACTTCTTTGTAGAGAGAGAGAGAGAGCAGTTGGAATCTGGTATTTTAAAGTGGACACAAACAAGAGTTCAGGCTGTTTTGAGATTGTAACATGTCATTAAACATTTCTTTTGGGTTTGAGTGAGGGTGGGTGTTATTTCTCATTCTCCCTGAATCTCTGAAAAGCTCTTCTTTGCTAAATACCAGGGGCAGCACTGCCTCTACCCCTCTACCTCCACCCTTTACCTGAACCAAGAAGGTAATGTCCCTCAAACAGATCTATTTTCTTAACTTCAACAGTAAAAATGGGAATGAGAGAAAGCAGTTTCAAACTCCCCGTGATTTAGGGTCTGTACCTTTCCCCCCTCATTTATTGGAGAGGAGCGTCCCTCAGAGTTGAAAGAAAATAAAACCTTTGGGTTTTTTAGTCAATCCCCCTGTCTCCAGGCAAGTGAATGCCTAAATATTTCAGAGCAGTGAGTATGAATAATGTTCAATTAAGAAGATTCTTCTCATCATCTATACCACCCCTAGAAGTCTGAAAGTCATGCCTTAAGCCTGTGCCTGGTGAAGTGGAAGCCTGTGTTCCTCTTTAGAACCCAGCCAGGATAGTACTCATTTACTTCATCTGAGGCATTTTCTACCACTCCCAACCAAAGAAGGTCCACTTCATTCTCTTTGTTTAGTCCCCTGTCCTCCATCTGCCACAGGCAACAGTGGCACAGAGCTCAGACACCACCCCCCACCACTCAGCCTGCACCATCTCCTGCAGGCTTCAGCACCCACTTCAGCTTCCTCAGATACTGGTGACTCCCTCAGAACTGCAGTTTCCCAGCAGTGGTCCCAAGCCCTCATGCCTCTCTCCTCTCCTCTGCAGGAGGCCCCGCTGAGGACAAGCTCCTGGCTGGCGACCAGATTGTGGCTATTAATGAGGAGGACGTGAGTGAAGCCCCCAGGGAGAGGTTCATAGAACTTATCAGGTAACAGGTGGCTTCTGAACCTTGGCAGAAACTAAGCACTCCCCCTTCCCCTGTCCCACCAGTGGCATAAGGCTACCATGGTCCTCCCTGGCACTGAAAGAGGAGCCCTTCCAGGAACAGCAACCCTAGCCAGGGCCCCTGTCTACCCAGGACTTCAGAGTTCAGCCCTTCTGGGACCCCAGGGGCCCTCGCACACTCTAGTTTAGCCTTCTCCAGTGACGTTAGCAGACACCAATAGCCTCCTGCCAGAGTTCACCTCACACCTTCCACCTCACTATTCAACTCACCCAAATCCCTTGGTTTTTGACTTATTGTGTCATGGAACAAACCAAGTGATCAATGAGAACCAAACATGCCATTAAAAGAACACTCTGAGATAAGCACAGTGTGAATAAGACATTGTTTTTCACCTTTCCATCCCTCTCCCCACCAAAAAAACAAGAAGAAAAAACTTGAAATCCCTGGCCAGTCAGTTAAGGATGGGAACCTGCCACTGCGTATTTTACTCATGGTGTCTGTGACCTCTGCATGCCCTCCACAGATGGGGGCAGGTGGGAGAGAGAAAGGAATATCAGGAGGCCATAACCACCATGGGAGTAATCAGTGACTTTTCCCCTTCCTTACAACATACACACTGTATACTCCATGCAAACCACACACACGCACACACACACCATGCCACCATATAGTGCACACACACCCATTCACTCTACAAAGCATTTACACACACATACCACATACCATGCCATCACATAGCACTCACACACCACATGCGCAATACATGCCACACACGTACCCTATGCACAACACACATTCACATACCATGCACACCACATACACCAGGTCTGTCCAGAAGGTATCCAGCCATATGATATGAAAAATAGAGACCTTTATTGAAAAAGATACAAAATACAAGAAACATTGTACATAGGACAATGACAGCCCTGTCCCCTTCAAAGTAAGCACCTTGGGACCTCACACTGTTCCAATCACTATCAGCTGTCTTGTAGTATTTTACTGAATATCATCGATGGTCTGAAATCTCTTCCCTTTCAAAGGTGATTTTAGTTTGGGGTAAAGCCAGAAGTGGCAGGGTGCCAAATCTGAGCTGTAGGGGGGCTGAGTCACCTGGCTGCTTTGATGATTTGCCAAAAAACTCTGCACGAGATGTGATGCATGAGTGGGTGCATTGTTCACTTTGTGATGAAGCTGCCAATCACCAGTCACCCATAGCTGCAGCCTTCTGATTCATCCGAATAATTTCCATGGAGGAATGTTCAAGCTTAATGCAAAATTTGATGCAGATTCATTACTCTGCTGCTCAGATATTTTGAATGTGACAGCCACACAGTACACATGCTCACTCAATGGCATCTACCACCCCCACTGACTAGTACAGTGCAGTCATCATTGTTCACACATGCACGTTCCAATCTGCTCTCCTTGGCAGCCAGCTTATATCGATGTTGCACAAACCATTCTCATCATATTAACAATAGCTGGAATTTTTCTGGACAGACCTTGTATACTCACACACACACATCATGCACACCACATACCCCCATACCATTTACCATTCTACCTTTCGCCACACACTCAACATGCATACACTGTGCACCCACACCCATACCACACATACACACACCATAGATTCACACTATGCCACCACAAGCCACACACACCATGCACAATACATACCACACACACCTTGCATATACTCATAACATGCTACCACATACCACAAACTGTGCACTACACACATGCTCATATCTACCTGTGCCACATACTTACATACACATACATACATCATACACAGTCCACTACATGGACTCCCCCAACATGTGTATATCACACTCCCACAACATGTATACACACTCCCACAACATGTATACACACATACCACCTACATACCACCTACATCACACTCCCACAACATGTATACACACATACCACCTACATACCCCCTTGCATAAACTTGTTGATAGGGAATGAGAGGACAGGGGTGAATGCTTTAAATTCCATGGGCTAACCTTAGTTTGGGGGACCTTGGCCATCTCCCTCCAAATAGAACAATGTGCTGGCTCTCTTACTCTCTTTCTCTGCCTTATGTGGTCTGTTCTGTCTCTGCCTCCATCCTTTTCAACCCTTCTTGGTTCAGAGTGTTTTTATCCCACTCACTTTTCTTGTTCTCCCAAAGCCCACCAGCCCCGATGTCCCTGTCTCCCCTTCAAAGGCAGACATAGTGCTCTGAGTATGCAACAGCATCCTTTTGCTAGTTCTGAAGGGATTTGGAATGTTCCCTCTTGAAGTCTAGAGCAGACCTTTCCTGAAATGTCCCCCTTCCAGCTGAATGTATTGGAATGTGTTTGGTCCTGAATGACCTTTAGTTTGTCTCTTCTCTAAGTTCAGTTGCCCATTGTATTCCCCCCTCCACTCTTCTCCCTCTCGTACCACATCAGTATGATGTGAGTTCTTTCAATCTGATCGGGACATGTTGCAGTTCTTTCAACCCAACCTCTCAGAACTCTTTGCTTTGCTTCCAGTAAATACCTTTATAGCCTAGAACAAGGTAGCCCAATTTTGTGAGGGAGTCCAGAGCTCCTTTGGGGTCAAAATGGAGCTTGCTCATTTGATAACGTTAGGGGCTAGTGGATCATTCATTCACTCATCCATTCATTCAATAAATATTTATTGTTGAGTGTCTACTGTGCCCCAGACACCGTTCTAAGGCACTGAATATACAGCAGTGAATAAGACTGACAATATCCACATGTATTAGAGTTTACATTCTTGTGGAATGAAATACACTATCAGCAATAAACATGATAAGTAATTGTACAGTATACTAGAAGTTGATGAGTATTATTGAAGACTAGAATGTGGATCAGAATAAAGAGGATCAGGAGTGCTGAGCACAGGAGTACAGGATGCAACTTTAAATAGCATGGCCAGTGTTGGCCCAATTGATAAGGTGACATTTGAAGAAAGACTTGAAAGAGGTGAGCATTTGGGGAAAGAGAGAAGAGCCAGGGCCAAGGCCCTAAGGCAGGAGTGTATCTGGCATGTTTGGGGAACAGGAGAGAACCCAATGTATGGAATGGGGTAAGGAAGAGGGAGAGTTGTAGACACCATAAGGACTCTGGCTTTGTTCTACATGAAATGAAGAGATGTGGCAGGGGATGGAGCAGACAAGTCACATAACTATGTTCCTGCTCTCTTTAAGAGACATATTTTTCTGTGGTGTTTTCCCTAGAACACAACTCCTTCTTTCTCCTGGGATCTTCCCAGACCCTGGCACTGATTCATCCCGGAAGTTTGCCTCACTGAATATACATAATGTTTTGGTCTTTAAGCAGGGGGCTTGGCTTTTCTTGAATACCCAAAATCAATGGAATCTTCACTCTCCTTCTTGAATACTTTTATTCCCAGAAACATTTGAAAAAGGCCAGCAATGAGAGGGGACACGCCTTCAAGGCAAACTCTTTCCAGTACTTTTAGTTCCTTTAAAGGATTATGTATTCTTGGGAGAAAAGGTTCATACCCCACAGCCTGTTTGATCATTGGCATAATTCATGTTGGAAGAGTTTCAAATTCTTGATTCCTTTGAATACCTGCTATCGGGAGAGTCTTGGCTTCCATCTGTGGCTCCCTGACTCTCATTTTTTGGTCTTTCAATTAAAATAAATCTGCTGACTGTGAGTCATGGTGACCAAATGACCTCCTTTGGGTTTTTCCTTTGAGTGCCCCCTCTTGCTAAAATACCAAATTGCCAATAATCATAGTACATGGTTCCTGAGACTGATTGTGTGCCCTTTGAATTTCATAATTCAGGCCTTTAGTTTTCCTTGAGAATTTTCTAGTCTTAAGATAAAATTGCTCCTAAGATTTGGGGATTACTACAGAAAGAATATGAGGAGGAATATTTTAAAAATCTGAAGAATGAAAAGCTCAGGGAAAATGATAATACCATTTCAGATGCCTGTGTGAACCTATGTGGATGGTTTATGTCAACTGCCACAAATGATGGGAGGTGAGGCAGCCATGCAGATACTCAGATTGCCCTCTGTCCTAATCCATATACCTGAATGCAGCCCAGGGGGAAATTCTGATGTTGCCTCTTGTGCTAGATGAATAACTAGTGCATGATACACTACTCTCCTGTTCCCTCTTCTCTCTGTAGGAGCGCTAAGGAATTCGTCATTCTTACAGTTCTGCACACTCATCAGGTGAGTGAGCCTCTTTTCTATCCACCCTTCCTCCCAAAATGAGAGGAATCCATGTTGGAAAGTGATAGTTATGAGAGAGAAGGTGGGAGAAGATATAGGCCCGACATTTTGTAAGCCAAGGAATTAGGACTAAACTTAAAATATACCTTCTTAACATCCTCTCTACTCTCACATCCAAGGTTTGAGAATTTTAAAGGGCTATATAGTTCTCTTTGCCCTCTGCTTTATCCCACTTAAGCTTCCCACCTCCACAGTTCCAGAGATATCTCCTACCTTTGTTTTGCTGTGCCCCATCAAAATTTACCTGTCCGGTGTTTTAACTCCCATAAAGTCCTTGCAGGCCGTGAGTGCAAATCTTATTCATTCATTCATATGGGTATTTACTAAATGGCCTGCAATGTATTAGAATTTAACATAAAGCACTATGTGTGGGGAATTTAACATAAAGTTTCTGGGGAAGCACAGTTCAACAAACAGGTTAAGTTGTGTCCTGGTTCAATCACTTATTGGCTGCATGATCAGTTAAAAAGTCAATTTCCATTTCTGAATCTGTTTCTTCATCCATAAATTGAGGATTTAGACTAGAACAGTGTTTCCCAAATTTGCCTAATCATATAGCTGGCAGGATTACTTATTAAAAGTGAAAATCCCCAGGCTTCTCTTCTTAAGAATTGGATTCACAAGGCCCAGTGTCCATTGCTAGGTTATATCCTTATAGTAATTTTAACTCAAATACACAACTTCAGGTGTAAGCATTCCATGTACAAAACTCAGAGCCCTCCTTACACCTCCAGTCTGGTTTTCCCTTCCCAGTACCTCCAACATTCCCCTATACCCCAGCACTGAGGTTTCACCCCCATCCCATAACCACAGAAGCCACACCTATTGGGGGTGAGGAGCATGAAAGCAGGGGAAGCTTCACAGAGGAGGATGCACCTGAGCTAAACCTTAAAGGATGGGGCAGGATTTCCCAGGCAAAGATGGAGGGAAAGATTTTCCAGAGAGAGATGACATGTCTGTGAAAAACCAGGGAGAGTGCACAGGTGCGAATCAGGGGGATAGTGTTCAACTCAAACTCTGGCACTAACTGCCTGTCCCTTAGGCCCCCAGCTGTCTTCTGTGTCAGTGTGAACCTCACACACATACATTCATGTATACATATTCTCTCCCTCCCTACACTCCCTCCATCTGACATGCTCCCTGACAGCTAGGCCTTTCTCAATCACAATTCTCTGTTTCTTAGCAGGGGAGCTCTGCCCCTTAGTGGGTGTTACCAGTAGTCCCTCCCTCCCCACCTTACTGAATGTGTGCAGTTGCCTATTGGGCAGTGGGCAGCCAGTGACCACACCCCAGCCTTCAGTCATGAAAATACCTACTACTTCTCTCCTAAAAAAACCAGTTGTTGTGTGGTTAGAATGTATTGCTCTGATCAGAGACCTATTTTGGGTTACTTTGTTAGTCAAGTGTCTTCAAGTGTCACCCACTTGTAGAAGCCTTCCTGGACTCTCCTTTCTCAGATAGCATCTCCCTGTCACTATCTACTGATACTATTTAATTTTTCCATCAGAGCTGAAATCTTACATACTTTTTAAAAATTTTATTTATTTATATTTAGAGGGGAAAGGAGGGAGAAAGACAGGGCAAGAAACATCAGTGTGTGGTTACCTCTTGCACACCCCCTACTGGGGACCTGGCCTGCAACCCAGGCACGTGCCCTGACAGGGAATTGAACTGGAGACTCTTTGGTTTGCAGGCTGGCACTCAATCCATTGAACCACACCAGCCAGAGCTGAAATATTATATTTTTTTAATTTTTAATTTTGAAATAATTGTAGAGAGGGTATGGGGGGATAAATAGTAATGGAAGGAGACTTGACTTGGTAGGGTGAACACACAATAAGATATACAGATGATGTATTATAGGATTGTATACCTGAAAGCTGTATAATTTTATCAATCAATGTCACCCCAATAAATTAAATTTTAAAAATTCAAAATAAATAATTACAGATCCATAGGAGGTTGTAGAGATATCCCTGTGTACTCTTAACCCTGTTTCTTCCAATGTCTACATCTTTCATGCCTAAAGTACTGTATCAAAACCAAGCCATAGCCAGGACATCAATACAATGTATGTGTATGGTTCAATGTCAGTCTATCACATGTGTGGGTTCATGCATCCACCAACACAATCAAGATACTGGTCAGTTATGTCACTAAAAGGACCCCTCATGTTGCCCTTTTTTACCCACACCCACCTCCTCCCCACCCCCAAATCTTCGTCAACCATTAATCGGTTATACAGTTTCTGTAAGTTCATTACTTCAAGAGTGTTAGAAAAAATGGGATAATATAGTACATAACCTTTTGGGATTGGCTTTTTTCACTCAGCATTTTGCTCTTGAGGGTCATCCAAATTGTTGCAGGTATCAGTACTCTATCTCCTTTTACTGTAGAGTAGTATTTCATGGTATATCGCGATGTGGATGTACCACAGTTTGTTTAGTTGTATACACGTTGAATGACATATGGGTTGTTTCTAGGTTTTGGCTAGTGTGAATAGAGCTGCTATAAACATTAGTGTACTATTTTTTTGTGAACATAAGTTTTCATTTCTCTGGGACAAATGCCCAAAAATGCTATTGTGTGGTCATAGAGTATATTAAATGAATGTTTAGTTTATTAAAGAAACTACCAGACCATTTTCCAGAGTGGCTGTGACATTTTATATTCCAGTGAAGTATTATATGTATTTATTGTATATATCCCTCATTTGAATGTCAGCTCCACGAGGGCAGAGACTGTGTTTTGTTCACTGCTGTATCCTCAGTGCCTGGAATAGTACCTGACACAGAGTAGGCACTCGATAAATATTTGTTGAAGGAATGAAGGAAACCCAACTACCAGCCATCGCAGCAACCTGAACTAAAGTATCCAAACTTATCTGCAGAATGAAGAGCCAAACACTTCCCCCATCTCTGTCCCAGCTGTCATTCCAGTGCCATCACCCTTTGCCCCCAGTTCTGATGCCCCCACTGTCCCATTCCATGGCCTCTTTGCTAAGGCCAGGCTGCTTTCCTTCTCCTCCCTGTACATTTCTTAGTTCTTACTGCCCTGCAGACTCCTGTCCTTGTATTAGTCCACATCTCTTCTAATAGATGGCTATTGCCTTTAAGACTTGGCATGAGACTCACGTCTTCTAAACACCTATGCCTAACTAACTTCAGTGAGAATTTCTAATTCATTCATCAAGCCTTTACTAAATGCCTACTGTTCTGGGTGGTCTTCCAGACTGGAAATATAGCAGTGCACAGGACAGACATGGTTGCTACTGTCAGAGAGCTTAAATTCTAATTCTTAGCCTTGTGATCTCTAAACTCTGAGCATAGATGTTGGGGAACACATACAAAGGGGTGATAGTTCAAAACAATTAGCAGCCTGTACAGTAGGGGACATCCAATCAGAATGTAAGCCAGCCATAGGCACTGGAGTAGAGCCTTCAAGGCCCCCTAACTGTGCCAGGTGTTAACCCTTTAGTTGATCATCTGTGAAGATGTCCTGGGGGGAGGTCAGGTGGCACCCTGGAAGCTTAGGGCGGTGGCTACTTACCAATTAGTGTGAAAGAATCCCTCAATATTTTACAATAGGTATGGCTATACCAGTGCATCCTGACTGAATGTCAACCTTGCATATGTATATAGTTGATCCTCATTATTCACAGAATCCGTGTTTGCAAATTCGCCTATTTCCTAAAATGTATGTATAACCACAAAATTACCACATCTTGCTGTGTATAATGCACACCTTTTAGCCCAAATTTTTGAGAGAAAAATAAGAGTGCACATTATACATGAGTAGCACTAAATCGTGGGTGCACATCGCACACAGCAAAATACGGTAATACTCAACAATGCTTTCCTGGTCATTTGCAGGCATGTGCTGAGCATGAAAAAAAGAGCCTCTCAATGCATACATTCCAAGCTGAGGTCAAACAAGGCAACACTCTGTCTTCTTGTTTCAGTGGTCATGCAGAAGTGTCCCAGAGGATAGAGATGGAAGGGCACAGTGCAATTTACTGCAAGACACTACAGCTGTGGTGACAGTTGCATGGGGTTTGAATCTCAACTCTCGCCCCTTTAGTGGTGTGGCCTTAAGCAAATCACTTAACATTTCAGAACCTCATTTTCTCCTGGTAAAATAAAGAAAATAGAGTCTACAGGGTAAGTTGTTTTTAGAATCTAAGATTATAATATATGTGAGATACACACACGCACACACACACACACACACACACACACTTATCCCCTAGGAATAACTGTACAGTATTTATTAGTTCAGTTTTCGAGGTGACTTTATAGACCATAACTACTGTGAAGAACAAAAGTCAACTGAGAGAATTTTCTCTCTAAAGCTATAGTGAAAGGTTCTTGAAGACCCCCAGAATATAGACCATTCAGCATTAGAGCCCCTGTATCACAGAACATATTAATAGTACTGTGTCCAAAGTAGGCACTGGACATCTCATGTCTGCCTGGAAACTGCTGCCTCTTACCACTTTTTGTGTTCAAGCTTACCGCTTCTTCCAGAAGACAGTCTCCTAGTATGTCCAGAATGTGACCCAATGATTTATTTTTAATTGAGACACAAGTAAATCTGATGCTCAGTAGAATTTAGGAAACATTAGACCAGAAAATCTCTAAGGCTCCTGGCAGCTCCTACATTCTAGGCTGATAATGGTGTAATATAGTGGTTCTCAACCCTATGCAATGGAACACCCCAAGAAGCTCTTACTAATATTAATATTTGGACCATAGCCCTGACCAAGTGAATCAGAAGCCCTGGGAATGGAGCCCAGGTATTGGTCCTTTGAAAAGGCTCCCCAGATGATTCTGATATGTAGCCAAGGTACATATGATGAACTACTGGTCAAATACATAGTCTCTTTCAGATAGCAGTTTCTTTTTAACAGCATGATTCATACCATGGCAGACCAACTGGGGATATATTGAGCAGTCACAAGGATCCTTTCCCAAGGCCCCTCAAATCATTCTGCGTAGATAGCCACTTATTAAGCCTATATGTATTTAAGGGCATTCTTTAATCTTCAAGGACCAACTATTCACCATAATTGACTGAATATGTATTAATCTGGTACAGTTAGACCTTGGCACATAGTATGTACTCAATAAGTATTTTAAAATAGATGAAGTACTGGGTTGTGGACTAGAATCACTCTGGTAAAGCAAGCAGACAGTTCCTTCAAATGAAACCCCAGTTTTCCGGTTCTAAAAACAGCCTGTACCCAAAGAGTCACCCTCTGCTTAGAGCCACCTGGCCAGAAAAAAAAAGCCAAAATAATAGGAACCACTGCAGAAGAATTCTTTTTCCACAGAGCTTCTTGAAGTATAATGCTTGGCAGATGGTAGGTACTCAAACAATATTTGCTGAATTGATTAAGTAACTCATTATTAACCTTAACAATCAGCTATCTTTTTTTTTCCTGTGCTGCTCTGTGCTCAGTGCTAGGGTGAGACATAGTAATGTAAAATGTCATCTCTTCTACACCCGGTTGGGGAGGTGAGTGATGGTCATGTGGATTAACAAGGAGTACTATAGGAAATACAGGGAGGGGAATGGAGGGATTCAGAATCAAGGTAGAGTTTGAGCTGGACTTTAGAAATGTCATTTAGCTTAGCAAAAGGGACACTGGAGGGCATGGAAGGCAGTGATGGTGAAGAGACAGTATGAGGTGGGCACAGAAGAGCTCAGTGTTTCCAGGGAGCTATGGGCACAACCACCTGACTAGGCAATAGATGAGGATCATGTGTGGCTTCTGGAGGCTCTTGGAGGCTGGAGAGAGAACATGTTCACCTCTAGGTAGTTCCAAGTCAAGGAAGGAAGACTGCCTGGGTCCATTATTAGTGGGCCTGTGGCACCAGGATAGCTCTTTATTGTGTCAGCCTCCAACAGTGCTTGCAATAGGAATTGCTTACAAGTAAGCTCGGGTGTGAAAGACAGCAAGACAGCAGAAAGGAGAATCAGGAGGCTATCAAAGCTTCAGGATCCTGAGCTTCATCCTCTTAAAATTCTTTCATAGTTATCAAAGTAGGGCTTATCATGCACTAAAATGTTTGGCCATATACTCAACTTTGGCCAAGATATAAGTGAACACAACCCCAAAATCTGTACTAATAAAGCCACCAATTTTTAAAATGGCCAAAGAACTACCAGCTGCTGAATTCAGTTCTAAGGAAGAGGCAGGCTTTCTCCTCTATTGCTTATTCTACCAAGCTGCTAACTTCATATTTGTTTCAAGGGGCTTGCAGTGGCCCTGGAGGTTTTTAGCAATTCTAGTCCCATGTTTCAAGCCAAAATTCATTTTAGCCAGAAAGGGTGCCTATTACAAAATGAGACTCCCAGCTGCTTGAAGGAAAAATGGGTCAGTGAAGAGCTCAGCTGTCTCATCTTTAAGGTACTCAATTAATTTATGCTTAATGGTTAGGACATTTTCAACAACATATATTCCTAGGCCCCATCACCTCAGAGATTCTGACTTTTTAAGTCTGGTGTAAGCTTAGGACTCTGTATTTTAACAAGCATTCACTAATGATTCTTGTCATCAGGAAAGTTTTAGAAACAGTGGGTGACTGTATGCTAATGACTTAGTATAGGGTTCAGCAAGCTTTTTTTTTAAAGGACCATATTATTTTAAGCTTTGTAGGCCATACATGATAGCACAAAAGCAACCATTGGCACTATATAAATAAAGACTATGGCTGTGTTCCAATAAAGCTTTATTTATAGAAACAGGTGGTATGCAGGACTTGGCCCACGCGGGCCCATAGTCTGCTGGCCCTAAATTGTGTTCATTTACTCCTCCCTCATATCACATTTGTAGTTTGACCAGGGTATTCACAATTCTCAATATTTTAATTCAAATCAGTGACCTCAGTTTTAAGAACTTTAGGCCCCATTGCTGAGCTTTGAATATGCTTTGAGACAGGGTAACCTTTGAGAGCTCCTTGTATCCACACAGCAAGGCAGGTGTCACTGTGTCAAAGCATAAGGCTAGATGTCACTCGGTGACATGTAGCAAAGAAAAACTGGCAATGAGTGAGTCACCATCAGTGAGCAAGGCTGAAGAGACAATAGGATGGAGTCTTAACAGACCAACAGGGCAAAGGTCAAAGAGGAATGGGGCACATACAAACTGAAAATAGCTCTATAATGGACACCGAAAATGATTATAATCCCTGAAAATATTGGCAATTCCACTTACTCCTTCACGATTTTGTTCCCATATATCTGAATCTTTTGTTTCTAGTGATATCTCTAGGACAGGATCTAATCTTGGACTTTTTTAACAGGGATAGCAAGGAGGCTATTGCCTCCATGGAGGTAAATACATGAAATGATACCAGTTGGGGTTCTTCATACATTCGAATCTATTCAATAGGACCAAGGTAGAACTAGAACCAGTGGATGAAAGGTCAGGAATGGACTTTCAACTTTGGCCTGCTATGGGGAACAATCACTAACCTAAGACTCAGGAAACCTAGGTTCTAGTTTCAACTCCACTATGACATTATTTTGATAAGGTTGAGTAAACCATATCCTCTTCGCAGGCCTCCATTTCACGTGTAAAAATGAAGGGTGGACGGCGTGTCCCATTCAGTTCTCTAGAGATACCTCTTTCCACACTGCACATGAAGGCATCCCATGATAGATGATCACAGAGAAAGGAGAGGGTGTCTGTCAGGCAGAACGAAGATTTTACATACCTCGTGTCTGTGGCACCCATGGAGTCAAACAGAGCTGCCTAAACATAGCTACATATCTCTCTCTATTGCCACTTCTTTGTGCTCCTGCTGCAGCATGCATGATTTGAGCACTAAGATGAGCAACACAGAAAGGCATTTCTCGACTCCCATGAACAATCAATACTGTAATCTCTGCAATGATCTCCAGCCCTGGATTTTGTTGTACTGTATCATCTGCAGCCAACAAATTGTCCCTGTGGCTCAGGATAAGACGTCCAAGGTGCCTTTAGTTCAGTGGTTTCCAGCCTCAGCTGCATTTTGAAATCATCAGAAGCTTAAAAAAATACCAATGCCTGGAACTCATCCCCAGAAATTCAATGTAATTAGTTTGGAGTGGGGCTTGGGCATCAAATTTTAAAAGCTCCATCAGTGTTTCTGCCATGCAACTAGTACTGAGACCCACTGAGATTTTGCTGGACTCAGTTTGAACAGGTGGCTTTCCACAACCTGTCCTATGTGGGGAATGAAATTGCTGGCTGCGGAAAAGAACACAGCTGGGCCCAGGGCCCCTGGACTGATGAGGACGTTTTTTTCTGCTGTGTCTTTATCTTAGGGCCTGCCCTCCTGTGGCTGATCTGATAAATGAATCTCAACCCAGTATTAATGGCATAAAATAGCTACTGTATGGCCTTCCGAGATGGCAGAGACCTTTGGGGCCTTAATATAAAGAAATTCTGGATTGTACGATTTGAAGGCTTCATAACAAAGCTGGTAGGGGAGGTGGTTTGAAGGAGCCCCAACCTGATTTCCCCCAGCCTCCTTCTTCTCAGAAAATTACAACCCTGGTGTTCCTTGAGACTCCCCTCTTTTTTACCACCTCCTATATCCAGTTCATCAACATATTATCCTGGTTCTATCTTGAGAATATATCAAGAATTCACTCAGTTTTCATCATCTCCATTATTACTGTCCTAGCCCAAGCTGCCATCATATTTTAACTGTACTATGGCGGTAGACTCTTAATTGGTCTTCCTACTTTGGTGTCATACTCCTACACTATTTTCCACACAGCAGCCAGAGGAGTCCTTTTATGAATAAAATGCAAGTCAGACCCTGTCTGCTCAAAATCATCCAGTGGAGTAAAATCCAAAATTCTTGCCCCTGCATGACAAAGCCTCACACTGCCTCTGTAAGCATGACCTCTCTGACTCCCTCTCAATCACTCTGCTGCATCACACTGGACTCCCTTGCTGTTCCTCATGCACCCCACTTGAACTTCCACCTCAGAACCTTTATTGTTCTTTCCACCTGGGCAGCTCTTTCTCCAGACAGCCTTGTGGCTTCTCTCTCTCACTTCTGGTTTTTGCTTTAATGTCACCTTCTCAAAGAGGTCTTCCTTGGCCATCCTGTTGAAAATAACACCCCCATTACTTCAGCCCTCACTCATTCATTCTCTTGTGGCATCCCTTACCCTGCTCAGCTTGTCTTCATAGTCCTTATTTGCTACCTAAATGATGTTTGTTTATTGCATGCCTGCCCCTGCTAGAATGGATGTTCCTTGAGTCCAGGGAGTTTCGTCTGTCTTGTTTATCACTGAATCCCTCATGTAGAACAGTTCTTGGCACAAAGAAGGCCCTCCCTTAATTTGTCACAGGAATAAACGCATCCAAAGACATGACTCCTACATTTCTTCCAATCCAAGGACCACCCAGGAAAGACTTAGTTTCAGCATTTGCTAACCATGTGTCCTACTGAATTTGTGGAACAATTTTCAAGAACTTGAGATACTAGCTGATCCTATGGGCATTTCATGTAGATTGAATGAACAAAGTGGTAGAGAGCCCAGAACTGGAAAGCCAGGACACCTGAGTAAATCCCAATGTCTCTGTTCCCAAATAGTGCATAAATTGTGGATAAATCATTTTGGAATGCTGGGCACCCTTTCTGACCTAAAATTATATTTTCTATTTGCTGCCTTCTTAGAGGCAGGGCATAACTGTGAGATGAATAAGATTAATGAAACCCACCATTTTGGTGTATCTCACATTAAGAAAACCAAATATATAAAAATTCACTGTATGTTATTATTAAAGAATTTTTGCAAACTCCCTTAGACCTAAAGCATTGATAATGAGATTCGGTTTACCCAAATTTTATTCATGCCCAGCTTTTTCAGGACACACCATTCCCAGGGTGAGGCAAAAGTAAGTTTAGGGTTTGTTCTCATGGAAAATATTCTAATACAAGAATTAAGAAATGATAATACAAGAATAAACTCTGTGTTTTGCATACTCACAACTGTAAACATAATTTTGCACCACACTGTATAAGGAAGCACTTAGCACATTGCCTTGCACCTAGTGTGGAATCAATATTGATCATTGACTTATTGAACTGTAAGGGAAAGTGTACGCATCCTGAGACATCTTAACTCTGGTGTGGCAAAGGTCAGCTTTTTCTCAGGAATGGAGAACTCACTAGCCCTCTGTTCTTTTTCCAGTCCCCCAAATCCGCCTTCATCAGTGCTGCAAAGAAGGCCAAGCTGAGATCCAATCCTGCAAAGGTCCGATTTTCTGAGCAGGTGGCAGTTGGAGAAACAGATGCAGTAAGTGCAGCTCCTGCCCTCTTTCCTCACCCCTTGGCCAGAATCAGCTCAACCTTCAAGGTCTCACTCTGGAGCAGTTGCTTATCAGAGTGGACAGCATTACTAAGGGGTTAAAGGGGTAGACCTCCGGGCTCTGGGTGGATAGTGAGTGAGGAGTGTGTGTTGTTTAGAGAGGCCTTGGGCATTGTGGGGAGAAATAATATGTTATCAATTCACACAAGATCCTCATGTTGCATAGAGAAATTCCATCTCTAGCACAGTAGCTTACACTCAGAACTAAGTGCTCCATAAACATCTTTTGGCTACTTGATAGAAACAGGAATGAAGTAGTGGTTTTCCGAAGATCCGGAGAGAGAGCAGCTGGCGAAATTGAGGTCTCTTCACAGTGAAGTGGTCCTGCAACTCTACATCTTGACTGAAGAATGCAGTGAAAAGTGAAATAGACTAGGGGAAATGATACAGACTCTCATCAAGTCACAAAGCTTTTTATTAGGTACCTGCTTGTGCTCTCAGCACTGCAAAGGATGTGAAAAATATCTTTTTCCTGCCACTGGATATGTTTCAGTGATGTTGGGGGCCAAGCAGTTCAGATAGAGACAGTATAGGATGCCCCACTGAGTGGTATGGTTTTGAGGAGCAGGTGATGCTTGACAGCTCATGCTATGTGCCAGCCAGTTTGTAAAACCATGTCCAGGCTGCAGTCTTTCTCTTTTCTATGTGGGGTTTACATGAGATGAGCTGTCTGCTCCAGATAAGCAAATAAGAATAGGTAGGTGGAGAGCAGACAGATGTGTGGTAAGGCATCATGGATTATGACCAGAGTCCCCCAGCAATCTGCAGATGTTGGTGATATCTGGTTGGGGCGGGGTTGAATAGTAGGGATGGGGACAGGAGGGATAGCTAGAGCTACCAGCCACCTGTGTGATTTTGTGGGCTGCCATGTGCTGGGTTTTGGGGAGGTCCACAACATTTATCTACTGAGGCACAGCTGCAGTTGAGATAAGTTAGCATACCCAGACTGTGCAGGAAAACCAGTGCGGCAGAGGTGCTCAGAAGGGATAGAAAACACAGGTGTCTATCATCTCCCAAAGTCAGCCCAGGCCTTCCTCCATTCCTATCCAAGCAAGGTTACAAAGCCCAATGGGCTAACTACAGTGCCTCACTGGCAAGCTGTCTGAATAATTGGTTGTTGGACTTTATGTCAGTCCTAGCAGAAGTTGAAGAGGAGCAGGGGTAGGTGAGGAGAGAGGAAAGGGAGGAGTACAGAGTAACTGCAAATCAGGAAGAAGCAGACCCTGAGGTCCAAGTCACCAAGAGGATATTTATGTCCTGAGCCCTTGAAAATCCAGAGGAAATGTGACTTGATTTTGTAAGGTACATACAGATGCAGCCTATTGAATCTCAGCTTTATAGAGTAATCAATCAAGGCCAGGCCACTCAGTAAAGAGCTCCCTCCCTTCCTCTCCTTTACCTTCTTCCCCTCCTTTTTTCTCCCTTCTCTTCCTCTCCCTCCCAGTCTTCCTTCTCCATTCTCCCCTTCCTCCACCACAACTTCCCTTCCCACAACTCCCAATACATATGTCTCAGCTAGCCACAGACAGAATCAAGCCCCACTCCAGACCGGTCTGAATGCAAATACCCCAGAGTAGCTGAGACTCTCCCAAGTTATTTCTGTTACTGCTGGACAGGCCACTAGGTGTGGTGTGAGGCTCTTGTCTGCAAGAAGCATAGACATCAATCTTCCCATTCTAGTTGTGCACAGGAAATTATATGATGTCATGACAGCATACCACCACCACCACCACTGTCACCAGTATGGACCATAGCAGCTTCATCATTGGTTGGGTCCTGGGAGAGTCCATGTATATCATCCCTTTCCCTTCATGTTCCAGGGCTTTATTAAGCAGCCAGAGTAAAAAAATAAACCCTGTGGGTGATCCTTTCCAATTCAATTTTTAAACAAAATCGATTAAGTAATTATCTGAGTCCAACCCAGCATGCTAAATAAAACCTGCCACCACTTAGTATCATAAGCCCAGGGACCCAGGCCTGTGGACTTAGCAGGAGCAAGGTACTTCAGAATCAGGGAGAGAACCAAGTAGTCATGTTTTTTTTCAACTCTATAACCCATCACTTCCTACCATGGCTTGACTCCTGGCTCCCCACAACTGCCAACTATACCACAACCCAGGAGAAATTATTTGTTCATGTTTCTATGCTTTACAGTACCTAGATCACAACTGTTCTCTTATGGCCTCCTAATAGGCCACACCCACCATCTCCTTCAAAATAAAAATCCAGCCCTGGCTGGTGTGGCTCAGTGCATTGAGTACTGGCCTGAGAACCAAAAGGTCACCGGTTCAATTCCCAGTCAGGGCACATGCTGGAGTTGCAGGCCAGGTCCCCTGTTGGGGGCATGTGAGAGGCAACCAATTAATGTATCTCTTGTACATTGATGTTTCTCTCCCTCTCTTCCTCCCTCCCTTCCACTCTGTCTAAAAATAAATTTTAAAACCTTAAAAAATAAAAAATAATAAAAACCCAGTTCATCTCATCTGGGAAAACTTAATACCTGTTGGTTTGTTTTGGTTTTATAATTGTTCTCTAATGGATTCGTAGGTGTGTGTGTGGGGGTGTGCATGTGCACACACACCAAGTCACTACAACAAAAGTTTAAGACTAAACATGGATCTTCTGTTTTTTTCCATACCACCATGGAGCTTAGCACAGTGCAGGACATATAGTAGAGGCCCAATGAATAGTCACTGAATTAAGGAATCTGGCCATGTTATGCAGTTTTTCAGTTCCTAGAAAACTGATGATGTTGGCCCTGAAAAATGGATGAATTCTTGTGATGAGTGTAATCATTTAAGTAAGTATGTATCAAGCACCTACTGCTCATATATTCAGCAGTAATTTATTGAGCACTACCTATGTGCCAGGAACTCTGCTCAATGTTATGATTACAAAGATTAAATAGGACATGGTCATTGTGTTCTGAGTTCACTGTTCAATTGTGAAAGACAAATGCTTTACAAAAATATGAGAAGAGCACTGCGAGAGGTGTGTATAAGTTGCTATTGGAGCACATGAGAACACCAGGTCCAAGAACCTGACGATACTGGACAAGGTTTTCCAGAATTCATATTTAACCTAAATTTTAAAGGATGAGTAGGAGTTTGCTGAGGAAGCAAAGAGGAAGACAGAGGGAGCAGTTTTTATTTTATAAATATTTATTGATAATTTAACATGCATCACTCTATAAATAAGGAAGTGCCTGGGCCAGGAAAACTTTTGCTAAGGAATAATCAGGTATTGAAAAATGGGCTTTGTCAGTGGTTCTCAATCAGGGTCAATAGTGTCCACTCTCAGAGAACTTTTGGAAATGTCTTAGGGTTTTGTTTATTTTTTGTTTTTGTTTTTTGGTCATCCCCATGGTTTGGTGTGTTTTGGCATTCAGGGTCTCAGGGTCGGAGATGCTAAGCATCCTGCAGGGAGTGAGACAGTCCCTGAATGATGACTGGTCAGAGGTACGGAGGCATGAAGGAGCAGCATGGGTACCTGGAATAGCAAAATATGGCTCTGGGAAAGTAGGCATGTGCCAGGTCAGGAATGACCTAGGATGCCACAGGGGAGGGGGAATGGTAGAACAAAGACATGGATGTGGAAGTGAACTCAGTATTTGAAGGCCTGGTGGAAAGGGAGGTGTCAGGAGATAGGAGTGAGGTGGGCCCTTAAAGAGGCATCCCATCAACCCTTCAGTGTGTGGTGGTCTTTGTGGGCCAACCACCACTCTAAGCTGTGGAGCTTTGAACCACAGTAAAATGTGGGTGTGTTGTGACATCAAATGGTAAACTTTTTAAATATATATATTTTATTTATTTTTAGAGAGAGGGGAAGGAAGGGAGAAAAAGAGGGAGGCAAGCATTGATTGGGTGCTGGTTACCTCTCGCAGGCCCCCAGCTGGGGATCTGACCCACAATCCAGGCATGGATCCTGACCAGGAATCAAACCAGTGACGTTTTGGTTTACAGTCTGACATCCAACCCACTGAGACACACCAGTCAGGACTCAAATGTTGAACTTTTGATATGGCTCAGTGTCTTAGAGAATTTGGTTTTGGTGTCCATGTAACATTATTAGTGATCTGCTCTTTCCTCTTTCTCTTTGTCCTTTCATACATTTGGCCCCCTGTCTTCTTCACACACTCCTTTTTCTTCCTTTTTAAAATCCTCCTCTGGTTTCTTTCCTTATTCTAAATGAGACCCTCTCTTTGTACTTTCCTTGTCTATTTACAGAAAATGATGAAGAAAGAAGCTCTTCTCCTCATCCCCAATGTCCTGAAGGTCTTCTTAGAAAATGGGCAGATCAAGTCATTCACATTTGATGGCCGGACCACTGTTAAGGTAGGTACCTACAGAGTCTCCTGTTGGGTCAGTCTTGCCCTCCCCAGAGCACACACAGCTGCTGGTCCCCTGGTTGGCTTTTCTGAAGCTGCACAGAGCTGCTCGCTGCCAGAGCAAAGTGGTCTTTGAGCTCCTGCTGCTGTGAGCACCGAACTGTAAAAACACACAGTCCTCAGATGATGTGGGGCGAAGGGGAATTTACATTCCCAACTGTGTGCTAGTGAGTGTAAATGTGTGTGCACATGTGTATGTGCATGCATAAGTGCATATGTGTATGCATGCACATGTCCACACACATCTACTGGTGAGCCTATTTGTGTCAATTATACATTGGGGCCTTCATGGCTCTTAGGAGCTAAGGAGTGTGAAGATCATTAAACCACTTATAAAGCAAAAGTGATTTGTATTGATACACTAACACCTATGCAAGTTTACACACAGAAATCAACAAACTCAATCTCTGTGGAGATTAGCTTAGCCATGCCTGGCTTTTTAAATAACAAGCAGATCTTAAGCACTGAACCAAGATTTGAAAAGTCTATCAACAGTCCCATTGACTATTCTTTTTACAGGAAGAGCGATTACTGAGCTGTGATTCTTAACGGCTCAGCCAGGTGTCTAAAAATTGTAACAATTTCCTTAATCCTAAGGAGAAGTGATGATACAATTAACTCCCAGGTTCAACTCTTCTCTGGGACAGAAATGTGTGCTCCTGCTTCTTCTGGACTCACTCCAGAAAGAGAATGCCATTTGCAGAATGAACGTTTCAATGTAACCAATGTTCCCTAGACTGATGGGTGTCTATAATGCCTGCCCAGAAAACCCACCTTGGCTCAAAGACGTCCTGAGGTATCCATGCGGAGGCTAAGACAACCCTATAAGTCAAGAAACCCCTAGGCCAGGAAAATTTCCCTAATAGGTGCTCGGAATTGGCCTTGCCAGTGGTTCTCAGCCAGGGTTGGCACTACCCTCTCCCAAACAGCCTTTAGGAATGTCTGAGGCAATTGAGGATCATCCCCGTGGATGCTACTGGCATGCAGTCTCTCAGGATCAGAGATACTAAGTGACCTGTAGGGAACGGGACAGTTCCTGAATTATGGAGAATCATCCGGCCTAAAGGGCCAGTAGCACCCTAGTTGCAAAACACTCAGCCTACCTCGTGTTGATTGAACCAAGGGTTTCTTTGGAAGGCACAGACCTGGGAGGATCCCTCATGGGACCTAGGACCAATACACACTTCTTAGTATAGCCTGGGATAGTCTTTTGGCTATTGAGTGTCTCAGCCTATGGGAGGAGCGTGGAACTGGAACTAGGTCACCCAGGAATATCCAAATGTCCCAGTCATGGGTATCTCCTTGTGTCAGAATCCTCCTTGGTGTTGATTCATGGGTTGGTATGTTCATTTTAGGTCTGGAACCTTTACTCCTCTCTTTCCCCTTGTAACCTTCTCCAAGTGTTCTCCCACCTTACAGTATCACCACCACTGTGACTTTCAGGTAGCCCCGGCTTTCTAGGACAACAGTGATCCCTAGCTTGTGATCTCACTCCAACTTTGGGGAAGGGGGGTTTACACTGGCTATTCATTGGAACTTGGACAGGCTGCCAAGCCACTTGTCCTAGAGAGGAACCTGAGTGAATTGACAGCCTGGCATGGGGGCTGTTACACTTGTAACACCAGTTGGCAATCATTGGCTTGGCCATCCACAATCCCAATGCAGCTGAACCGCAAAGAAAACCTCATTTGTTACTGCCAGAGCTCCAGAGACACTGGCGCCTCTGACTGCTTGGGTAATACAAAGAGATAGGCTCAAGTACCCGCCAATTTCCAGCTGAACATTTGAATGCGTCACTGTCTTTTTCATGTTCACTGAGGGGCTTGTTGGCAGCCCTGGCTGTATGGGAGCTTCACAGTCCCAAGCCTGCTTCTTCTCAACCTTTGGGGGGCTGAGTGATGCTGACTCCACAAACACACACTTTGGAGCCCAGTGTGGGCTGAAGTCACAGCAAATAGATGGCAGAAGTCTCAGACTGACATTTGGCCAACCCCCACAGATATGTTTCCAGACACCCTAATATTAAAAGTAGGGCAGCAGAACAGACAGAGCCCAGAAGTAGTCAGATTTATGACTGTACACAAAACATGTGACATAGTTCCTGTGTGTGAGCACATTTTTCAAGTTGCTAAATTGATTCTCTCTAAAAACCAGCTACAATAAAAAATGAACATTTTGCCAGTAACTCAGGTCATTCGATTTAGATTTTGAATCCAGAAAGTCAACTTTTTAATCATATAATTGTAGCTTGTGCTTTGTTAAAATTCCTAAAGAAAGAGTTGAGGGACACGCCCTGGCTGGTGTGGCTCAGTGGATTGAGCACTGACCTGCGAACCAAAGGGTTGCTGGTTCGATTCCCACTCAGGGCACATGCCTGAGTTGCAGGCCAGGTCCCCAGTAGGGGGAGCACAAGAGGCAACCACACATTGATGTTTCCCTCCCTCTCTTTCTCTCTCCCTTTCTGTCTCTAAAAATAAATAAAATCTTTTAAAAAGAAGAGTTGAGGGGCAAACCAGAGTGAACATTATTACATGAGAAGGTAAGGGAAGAATAGCACAGTGCCTGACACTTAGTAAGCTCTCAGGAAATAATTTGTTGAAAGGAGGAAGAGAAGGAGGAAAGGAGGGCCAGCAATTACCTTCTTTTGCTATATGCCTGGCCAGGCCAAATACAGAAACACTTCTCTTCACCCCCTGCACCATTGATGTTCTCCAGGGCCCAGGACTCTCTAAATAGCACTCTTGTGTCACTCTCCTCATCCTGGAGCACAATGCTTAGACCACCATAAAGGCTAGTGTCTGTCTGGCCCACTTTCCCAGCCTCAGCCTTTACCCCAGAACTACCTTTCTTGGTAGTCAGTCCCCCTCACCCATGTTTGGTGCTTACAGTAGCTTACAGCTAGAATGAAGCTCCGTCTCAAGGCTCTTTTCTCTTCCACAGGATGTGATGGTGACACTACAGGACCGTCTTTCCCTGAGGTACATTGAGCACTTTGCTCTTGTCCTTGAGTATGCTGGGCCAGAGCAGAACCACAAGTTCTTGCTCCTCCAGGAGAAGCAGCCCCTGGCTTATGTAAGTAACGCTTTTATCCTGGCTTGATAGTTTGCATGTGGCCTCTACTAGAGAAGAGGACCTCAGGCACTCTCTTTCTGGAAAAGTCATAATGATGTATTTGGCCAGCTCCCAGAAGTTATAGGTCTCAATTGAAGACTCTACTACCCACCTGCAGAGGGCTTTTGGTAATGTTCCTTGTGACCTGAAAAGGGTGTGAAGATTCTTAGTCCTGGTCTGTATGGGAAAAGTGTGGGGTGGTAATTCACCACCTGGTTCTCGGAATGCTGAGTTGAAGACCATTGCCAGCTCTCCTGTCTCCTGGAAGCTGTGTCAGCTAGACTTTTCTGCCTCCAAAATGAAACTTGGCCTTCACTTGAAAGCTGTATTGAAACGGTCAGTCAATGGAGCTTAGTGAGACCAATGAGGCCAGAACGAGTGTCGGATGGAAATGGGTTGACTGGGGCCAAGGATAGAGAGTATGTAACCCATGTCAACTTCCAAGGCAGAGTAGGAGATAGTGTCATATCATCTTAGCCTTTGCTATCTGGTAAAAGGCTTGGGAAATCCAGGATGGCTGCATAATATTTCACCAGTAGTGAAGCACCAGGAAGAACTAAAGAAGCAACCAGGCCAATCAATATTCCCAGAGAGGGAGGGAAGGAGTTGGAGAAGGACAGTTGGGAAGAAATGGGTAAATGGAAGTAAAACAAAAGCCAGAATCAGATGAAAAAATGGAAGGATTTTGAAAAGAAAAATGCTTCAAGTTTAGCTCTCAGTCAAATGCCATCTAGGGACTCACAAGTTCCTACCTATGAAGGGAAGGTTGTGGGTGTCCTGCTTGGAGGGAGGCCTAAATGTCTCCCCCACCCTCAAGAGATCTTTTGAATCCAATTGGCCTCTTGTTCCAAATGGAATTTTAAGCTTTTTTTATTGAGAAAAAAAGCATCAAATATATACAATAGAAGGAATTGTATAAGGAATTCTTATTACCCAGTGTCAGCTTCAGCAGTCACTGTTTTATGTTGCTTATTTGTTTCATGTATACCACCAAATGGGATTTTAAATACTTGATTTATCTTCTAATCAGCAACTTACTCTGCTTGAGGATGGACCCCTCCACAAGGTGAAGGAATTAGCCCCATCGCAAAAAAAGAGTCAGAGAAATTCCCAGGAGCCCTCTCTTCCAACCTAGTATCTGGGGCCTTAGACCATACTGTTGATGAAAACCATGTTCTGGTTAAGAGGTTCAAAAATTCTAGTCAGCTGGGGCACAAGGGCTGAAAAGAAGGGTGGCTCCTCATCACTTTTCTGTAAGGGTAATTGGAATTGACCAGGCAGGAGACAACACCCTTGCCCTGTCCCAAGCCCCACCTTGAGGAGCCACCAAGTTAGTTCCTACTAGCACAGCCATTGATTCCCAGATCTGTTTGCCTCCCATCTCTCATCCCTGGGATTCAGGTGGTACAGCGGACACACTATCATGGGATGAAATGCCTCTTCCGAATAAGCTTCTTTCCCAAAGACCCTGTGGAGCTGCTGCGTCGGGATCCTGCTGCTTTTGAGTACCTGTACATCCAGGTAGAGTCTGATTTGAGATACACAGAGAGACAGACCAATGGACAAAAAAGCAGGCAGGCTATTCTGCCATCACAATGAGGTTGCTATGTAAGTTTTTTCAACCTCTGGGTAGCTGTGAAGGCCCTTTCCTTTCCTGCTACCATTGTAGAACATGGCCAAACTGATTGGTTTGGTGAACTAAGCTAGCTGTGTTTCAAAGTCCTGTTGTTTGTTTACACAGATCTCATCAAGTGTCAGGAGTAAACAACACCAGTAACTCTGGCACCATCACATAATCCCAAGGTTTAACAAGCCCATTGGGGTACACAGGGGTTCCCAACCCCCAGTGCCTATCTCCAATAAGGAAATGATTCCCAATTCAGCTCATCCAGAGACATTTACTCTGGGCCAGGCCCTGTGCTCAGTGCTGGTAATCAAGATGCATGAAGAAATCTGTCTGACTTGCTAGAGCTCAGAGATATGTGCACAAATAAATATAAGATGGTATACCAGGGCACAATGCTAGTAGCAGCATCCAGGAAGCAGTTTGCCAACTCTCCATGGGAGGGGATGGTGAACCCTTCACAGAGGAAGTGATATGTGCATGCTCTTAGCCTCGAAGGATAAGTGGCTGTTTGCTGTGTGCAGAATTGGAGTGGAGGGGGCACATTCTACACAAAGGGACTTGCATCTGCAAAGGTTTGGTGGCATGAAATAGCACAGAATGATGCAAGAGCTGTAAGTAATTTATTATAGCTGGATTGCTGAATATTAAGTAAAGAGTGGTAAGAAAAGAAATGGGAGAAACAGGAAGCAGATTGTGAGGGGCCAGATAGGTCATGGCAAGCATAGAGTTTAAAATACTTTAGGGCAGTGGTTCTCAAAGTGTGGTTCCTGGACCAGCAGTAGAAGCATTAAGCAGGAACTTGTTAGAAATGAAAATTCTTGAGCCCTGGCCTAATCCTATTGAATCAGAAACTCTAGCATTCGGGCCCAGCAACCTGTTTTAACAAGACTTCTAGGGGATTCTGATACCCAGTGGAGTTTGAAAGCCACTACCTCAGGGCAGTGGGTCTTAACTCTAGCTGCACATTAGAATGATCTGGGAAGCTTTGAAAAAAGTACGCTTACCTACCCAAGACAGAATAAATCAAAATATATGGGAATGGGGTCCAAACATTTACCTTTTCTAAATTCTTCATGTGATTCTAACGTGCACCTAAAGAAATCTTGTTGTAGGGTGGGGGCACAGAAATGTTGAAAGGAGAATAGCCTGGCCAGATGAGCAATTTTCAAAGAATGCATCATGGTAAGGAAGTATACCAGCCAAGGAGTTATCACAGTGGTCCACAGAAGAAATAATGGGGACTGGAATCAAGACAGAGATGGAAAGGGTGGGGTGGGATACAAGAGATATTTAAAAGATAGCATTGATGAGCTTTGAGTCGATAAGTGGTAGAGGTGGTATCACTCCCCAAGTTAGGTAGCAGAATGGGTTTGAGGAAGAGCTCATTTTGGAATATGTTGAGTTTTAGGTGCCCAAGAACATACAGAGTGCTTGATAAGCAGTGACAAAAACCCTCAAAACTCATCTCCAGTGATGCCTGATGGAGATATGCTATAAGACATCGTGGCTGTCCTTGCTGCCCCTTCTGACAACCTAAAATGTTAGGAACATTTTTCAAACAGCCTTGGGCTTCTTTACCAGCATTTTAACTCAGCTGGTTCCTCTATGAATTTTATAAGTTTAATTTTCATTTTATTTGCCCTATGTATTTTCATCCAAGCTTCCGTGGCTCATCTTGGTTCAAATATTTTGGGATTTTGTGACAAAACATATCCACCCTCTCTCCTTTTTGTGATGATATAGACTTCAGCTGTATTCTTCCTTTTTTAAAGTCTCTTAAAGGTTACTTTTAAAATTTATTTTTCAGTTATAGTTGACACACAATATTATATTAGTTTCAGGTGTATGACATAGTGAATAGACACTTATAAACCTTACAAAGTGATCACCCTGATGAGTCTAGTACACATCTTGCGCCATACATAGTTATTACAATATTATTGACTGTATTACTTCTTTTTTATTGTTGTGTATTGCTTCTTTTTTACATTGAACAGCTTTATTGAGATCTAATTGACACACAACAAACTGCACATATTTAAAATAATATAATTTGATAAGTTTTGACATTATGTTTATACCCATGAAACCATCACTATAGTCAAGGTACTGAATATATCCATAACCCCCAAAAGTTTCCTCAGCTCCTTTGTAATTTATCCTCCCATCTCCAGGCAACAACTGACCTGCTTTCTGTCAATATAGATTAGTTTTCATTTTCTAGAGTTTTATATAAATGAAATTGTACAGTATGAACACTTCTTTTTGTCTGGCTTCTTTCACTCAGCATAGTAATTTTGGGATCCATCCATGTTGTTCCGTGTATCAATACTTCATTTTTATTGTTGAGTAGTAGACCATAGTATGGATGTACCAAAATTTGTTTATCAGTTCATCTGCTGATGGATATTTGGGTTGTTTTACAGTTTTGGCTACTACAAAGAAAAGGTTCTATGAACATTCATGTACAAGTCTTTGTATGACATAAACTTTCTTTTCCCTTGGGTAAACACCTAAGAATGGAATGGTTTTATCATGTAGTAGATCTACCTTTCCTTAACTTTTTAAAGAAAATCCCAGTACTGTTCCAAAGTGGCTGTACCATTTCACATTCCCAACAGCCATGTATGAGAATTCCAGTTTCTCCACATCCTCATCAGTACTTGGTATTGTCAGTATTTTTTTATTTTAGTCATTCTAATATTGTGCAGTGGTATTTCCTTGTGATTTTTCATTTGAATTTCCCTAACAACTATTTAAACATCTTTTCATGTGCCTATTTGCCATCCTGCATCTTTTTTGATAAAGTGTCTATTCAAATCTTTTGCCCACTTTTTTAAATTGGGGCTGTTTGTTTTCTTGTTATCAAGTTTTGGGAGTTATTTGTGCATTCTGCACACAAGTCATTTGTTGAATGTTATTTACAGTTATTTTGTCCCAGTCTATGGCTTGTCTTTTCAGTTTCTAAGCAATGTCTTTGACAGAGAAAAGTTTGAGCTTTCAAGTCCAATTTGTCCATTTGTTCTTTTATGGATTGTGCTGGTGGTGTCATATCTAAGAAATCTTTGCCTAACCCAAGGTCACAAAGATTTTCTCCTATCTCATTCTAGAAGTTTTATCATTTTAGATTTTACATTTAGGTCTGTGATTCATTTTGAGTTAACTTTTGTGTGTGGTACAAAGTACTAATCAAAAAAAAGTTTTTTGATTATGGATATCTAGTTGTTCTAGCACTATTTGTTAAAAAGGCTATCCTTTCTGCACTGAATTGCCTTTACACTTTTCTCAAAAATCAGTTGTCTATATATATGAGTCTATTTCTGAACTATCTTTTCTATTTCTTTGATCTACCTGTTTATCTTTATGCCAAGATCACACTCTTTGGATTACTGTAGCTTTATAATAAGTCTTAAAATCAGGTAGTGTTTGTCCTCCAACTTTGTCTACTTTTTCAGCGTTGGTTTGAGCATTATAGGTCCTTTGTATTTCCATGTGACCTTTACAATTCAGTTATCAATTTCTACCAAAAACCAGATGAGATTCTGACTGTGTTCAATCTATAGATAGATTTGAGGAGAATTGACATCTTAATATGAGTCTTCAGACCCACAAACACAGTATATTTTTATATTTATTTATGTCTTTAATTTTCCTCAGCAGTGTTTTCTAGTTTTCACTGTAAAGGTCTTTCAGATATTTTGACAGATGTATCCTTAGTTTTCTTTTATTTTTGATGCTATGATAAGTGGTTTTGATTTTTAATTTCAATTCTGATTGTCACAAGCATGTATAAATGTAATTCATATTTGTATATTAATCTTATATCCTGTAACCCTGCTAATTCATTAGTTCCAGTAGTTTTTCATAGATTCCATTGGATTTTCTACATAGATGATTATTGATGAAGCATTCCTTCTCCACTTTCTCCTATGTTGTAGGGATATCATCATGGCTCCCTAGTTCCTTTGCTCATCCCGGTTCCACCTCAACATGATGGGCAACTGGCCTAACCAAGAGTGAATCTTTGAGAGCTGTGACTCCAACCCTCCAAGTTTTTGAATTATCATATCCTTGGCCCATAGCTCTACCATATACCTTTTGGGATAGCATACGAGAGACTGACTCATCAGTGCTTTTGACCTTCAGACCCTAAGGAACAGAATATCTGCCCCATCTCTGCAATCCATTTCTCACCCTAGGCTTCTGGGCCAGAACCCTGTAGAGAGCCCCTCCCAATGTCTCTCTTCCTTTGTCCCCATCTGAGCTGGGGGCGGTGGTATAGGACCCTGAGGAAAAAAAGGGAGAGGTTCTTGTAAGAGGAGGAATTAAAGGAAGTATCACTTTTGTAGCAACCTAGATGTTCTCACTTATGCCAGTGTGTGCACGCATCACTGCATAAAAAACTGTTCAATATCTGCTGAATGAAGTGACTAGTATGTTTGAGACCCAAGGTTCCAGTGTTACCTCTTCCCCAAAGGCAGGAATTTCCTCTTTCCCTTGATCTAGAAGTCTCCCTGGCACTAGGATGCTTTTCTGTGATGGAACGGAGTAGATGGGTGGGTAGGGAGGATATGACACCTTTAACTAACAGATTTGGATTGTCCTCTCTCACAGAGTCGGAATGATGTTATCCGAGAACGCTTTGGAATGGACCCCAAGCCAGAGATGCTTTTGGGCCTTGCTGCCCTCCACATCTATATCACTGTCTCAGCCACTCGACCTAGTCAGAAGATTTCACTCAAGAATGTGGAGTGAGTTGTGCTGAGAACCTTTGGGATGGGGCCCTTCTAAAGCTGTGTAGGGAGAAGGTGCATTTTTGAGCTGTGCTATGCTTTTCAGTAATGTAGATCTGGGATGGGAGTGAGAATTCATGTTCCTCACACCTAGACCATGATGTTCTTGAGCTACAGCTTCTGCAATGGAACTGTGGCCAATGTTATTCTCCTGTCCAACCCCCATCTGTCTTTCTCTTTCTCCTAGGCTTCATTCCTTTGTCTCTGACTCTCAGATTCAGTCTGTTTCAGTCTTATCATCTTTCTCTGTCCTACTTTGTCTTTCTCATTAATTTCTTACTTTTCTTCTGCTTTTAGGAAGGAGTGGGGCCTGGAACCCTTTCTTCCCCCCTCCCTCCTGCAGGGCATCAAAGAGAAGAACCTTCGGAAATCTCTCTCTCAGCAACTGAAGGCTCACCAAACCCATCCTTCCAGCGGCACCAAGGTACTCAAAGTAGGCCATTGGACACCCTGTTCAGGCACTAGTGGCCATGGGGGCTTCTGCATGCTTTTCCAGCAGGCCTGGTCTTCTGAAGATGCTCCCCACTGTTTTCAACTTGGGTACGATGCAGTTTGGCTGGATATGGGGAATGATTGTGGAGAGGGGATTTCCCCAAACCTGAGCCTCCCCCAAGGACAGCTTAGTGGCCAGTCACTGAGAAATCCCAGGGTCCTCTGAGCAAAGGGACCAAGACACAGGAAGAGAAAATTTTCAGGTCATTTCACCCATTTAGTCAGTGCTAGTTGAGCATCTGCCATGTGGACAGCACTAGACCCTGGGTAACACATGTTTTCCATGAAAGTGACTATTCTTTCTCTCATTTGATTTCTAATTCATTAGTCCTGGGACAGAGAATTTTGGGAGATAAAAGCCCAGCCTGGTGAAACGGCATGACTTGGAGAATGGGCCCCTGGGCAGTTTACTGCTCTGCATTCCTGAACTTTCTTGGGAACCCTCTGAGGGATTTCCACTCTGCCCCCCCAACCCTATAAGCCCTTCTCATGCGTGTGAAGCTCAGTCTGCTTGCGCCTCGGAGGCAGGGGGGTGGTGAGAGGCACTGAAATCTGCATGCAGATATAGGCACAAGACACAGTCACCTCCATATACTCCACCTATTTCAGATTCCTTGCATTACCAACTAGCTTCTCTTTTAAGATGCAAATTTCCCCAGAGAGTTAAGCCATTCCTACCTTGCTGTGCATATTTAATCAGATTGTTTTCTTCCCGGTGGAGGAGAACATCAATGCTCCCAACCATCTCCTCGGCAAACATTTTTTTGAGGCTCCCCAGTGCATGGAGTGGAGATTCAAAATTGAAGGCCTAGTTTCCCATATCAAGTCAGGCACAGGCTAGTGCAGAAACACCACAGTCAGTCACAACACAGTGCAACAAGCGTGGGACTCTGGAAGCATGCAGGAAGAGCACCCAGCCCAAAACGAGGATGGCAGAACAGGCTAGGAGTTGGTGCATTTGATCCCTGTGCTGGGTCTTGATGGACAGATAAGAGTTTGTCTAGGTGAATTGTGGGCAGCAAAACTTTTCCAGGGAGGGAGATCTGTTTGTACAAAGCTGTCAGGACATGAGAGAATGTGGTACATGAAAAGAAATGTAAATAGTTCACCGTAAGCCAGGACAGAGAGTTCAAGGAACATGCCTGGGTCAGGGGTAAGGAGGGGCAAGAGAGGAGGATGGAGAAGTTGGCAGGAGCCAATTCATGGAGGGTTTTGTGTGTTGTGGAAAGGAGTTATACTTCACCCTGTAGGGGGGCAGTGGAGAGCCATTGAAGGGTTTAAGCAGGCAGCTAACTGGATTAATGTTATATTTTAGGATTTCCCTCTAAGCAGTGGGGAGGGGATGAGGGAAACCAGTATCAGTACTGAAGGTAACCTGGCTGCCACCCTGATACATGTCGGGGACATCAAGGCAATGACCATGGGGTGGATAGACAGGAGGTAGAATCAAGATGATTTGGTGACTAGTGGCCTTCTCAGGTAAGAGGATGAGGGAGGAGTCCGGTGTGACTCCCAGGTTTCTAGCTGAAACCCCCAGGGGATGCTGCCATCACCATTAGAGATTTCATTATGAGTAAATGACAGAGGAAGAGTGGGCTAGGGACTTAGGTGTGTTCCAGATCAAAGGCTGGGGGTGGTTAGTATCTAGTGGCTATAGGGGATCTCAGGAGAGAGGTCCCTATAAATGAAGTGGGGTCCCACAGCTGAGGAAAGGTGTTGTAATTAACCCAAGAAAATAAGTAAGCTGGATTCTTAAAGAACAAGGATCAGGAGGTAACAGAGGGTTTAGGAAGGGAGAGGGGATGCTAGAGACAAGACCTGTCTGAAGGGAAACCTTTCTGCAGGTTCTTCGAGGGTCTCTGCAAACTCCCACAGTGTGTCTTGCTAACTCGATCCTATCCTAAGATGTTGTCACTCCTTTCCTGAGAACACAGGTTTGCTTTTGTGTGTCCCAGGTTTCTCACATTTTTGAGTGGGTTGTTTCCACAGTGCTCAGCAATTCAGGCAAAGCTCCAGTATCTTCGAATTCTGAATGAACTTCCGACCTTCACTGGCGTTTTGTTCAACACCGTGGGCCTGGTCAGTAAGGGCAGTGGGATTGGGTGGGAGGGAGCCTTCTGTGGGCTCTTTCCTTGGGTGGAGGGCAGGAGGGACTCCATTAGAGCTTTAAGATGGCACTTTGTCTCAGCAAACATTTCTTCCCTCCTATTCCTCGTTCTTCTCCCTCTCCACTCCCATGGTGCTCTGGTCCTGCCTCTGGTAAAATGATAAAGTAGGAGGCAATATTTGTTTTCAGTATCCTTCCATAACCCTGTTGTGTCTCCTTTCCTCAATTTTGGAAGTTGGCAAACTTTTTTCCATAAAGAGCAAGATAGTGAATATTTTAGGCTTTGTACTTGGGCTATGCACATGTCACAAACACTCAGCCCTGCCATTGTAGCACGAAAGTGGCCATAGACAATGCATAAACAAATGAGTGTGGCTCTGTTCCCATATCTCTATTATGGACACTGAAATTTGAATTTCATATAACTTTCACCTGTCACAAAATGATAGTACTTTTGAATTTTTTCCAACCATTTAAAAATGTAAAAAAAAAAAACATTCTTAGCTCATGGGCTGTATGAAAGCTGGTGGTGCGCTAGATTTGCCCATGGGCCAGAGTGTGCTGACCCTTGCTCTGTTTCATTGCCCTTCCTTATACCCCCGCAGTGCGCCACCCCAGGCTTCTTGAATCAGTATGTTTTCCTCTGCCTACCTAGGGCCTTCACTACAGAAACACTCTTCTCAGGATGGGGAGGGACTGCTGGTCCCCCTAAAAGACTGTGCCCCAGGCTAGTTTACCTTAGCAAGCTACAGTGAAAGGAAATTCAAATCATGCTGACTGGATCCAAGTGCTCATCATACTCTGGGTAACAAACTGTCATGCTCATGAGGCGCCAATGTAAAGGTGCTTATCAAAATATCTACAGCAGATAGAAGAGGTTCCTTTGGGTGACGCTCATACCACGGAATGGGACAGCAGATGGCTCAGGCTTGATGGTGCCAAGGAGCTTGTCAGGATCACTTAAGGGAATTTAGTCCATCCAGCACAGAATTAGCCACTTACATACTTGGATTTGAGGATAACTGAAAGCCCACTGCCCTCTCCCTGCACCTTACCCCCCACACCCCTGCCACTGCTGAAATTCTTATAGGCCATTCCTTTGGGTTAAAAGTCATATAGTGCCTATTAAGGGGCAAATATCTTCTTAAGGAGAGAACCCCCCCCCACCCAGTTAAGTGCTCAATCAGCCCTTAACAGTTTAGACAGAGTTACTTTTTGTCTGTTTAACTTTTGGCAACCAGTGAGAAGTAAAAGTTTGAGTGGCCTTTTGTTGTGGTCAAGGGTTAGGGAATAACAACCAAACACTGGATGCTACCTGTTCAAACATAGTACTAGGTGGATGCCTTGAGGGTCCTGCAGCGACAAATGGAAAGTCATTGGGGCTCAATAGAAACAGGATGCTATAAAGGCACTGGAAAAAAGCCTCACCTGCTTCATGATTTTGCTAAAGCCAGCTCTTCTGATGCCCACTCCATTCAACCTGCTGCTGAGGCTAAGGTATCCATTTGGACTGATGATCTGGGGCCCTGCCCTGAGAGCAGAAACATCCCAGACAGACCATGTCCACCTCAAGGTTCTCCTCCTGCTCTGACACTGAGCCCCAGATGTTTCCAGACTTCCCAGCAGAACCGGCCCAATGCTTGTTTTCTATTTCTTACTCCTGTCTTTTCTCCCTGCCTCCTCTGCCTTTTTTCTGTGAATGCTGCCTACCACACTTGGGTACCAGGATGAGAAACAGTCAGCCACCACTCTCCTGGTGGGACCCCGTCACGGCATCAGCCATGTTATTGACCTCAAAACCAACCTCACCACTGTGCTGTCTGAGTTCAGCAAGATCAGCAAGATCCAGCTGTTCCGGGAGAACCAGGGCGTGGCCCGAGTGGAAACCAGCATCATGGATGCCAAGGTAAGCCTGACTTTGGGGGATACTTCTCTCTAGAGACAGGCCTTGGGAAAAAAGGAAGAAGTAACCTTGAGAAAGAGAGTCTGAGCCTGTCAGGTGAAGTTATTTGGAAGTGGCTCCAATCATGAGTCCATTTGGGCTCATCTTTCTTGCCCTTCTCAAACCTGTGGGACATGCTATCTTGACCATATATTAAGGTCAGCCAGTGCAAAGGAAAGCTGGGGAGTGTCTGATCAACCCATAAGAGGTCTTTAGCAGTGGGAAGGGGAAATGGAGAACTTGGAGCTACCTCCAGGCCATCACTCTCTCCCCAGTCTTGTGTCAGAGCACACATAGGAAATTACATTCATGTGGAACACTGGGATAAATGGACCCCAGAGTCTAGCCACCAGAGGTCTTGTCTGGCTGTTCCAAAGGCTTAAGGGATATGCGTACACCAGTTGGAGAGCCCTGCCATGGCATATAGTCTTGGAATCATGCAGGTGATGATGTCTGAGTACGTAGACAAGAACTAAGGGGGGCAGTTCTTGCTGGGGAGATAGCAGGTAGAACCTGGTCCCCATTTCACCTCCCAGAGCCCACCTCTTCCAGAACCCTAGAGCCTTTCTCATCAGTGAGGCCATTTAGACTACCAAGCAGCTGTTGCCTGTGGAGAGTCAGGCAGTCTTGATTCGCCACCACCTCCACGGCTCTCCTATTTAAACACTCAGTGACCATTATGGGGAGGTCAGACCTGCCTGCCATCTGGTGAAAGCTATTAGAGAAGGGGCAACTTTTCTTCCTTAAAGGATTTCCCAAGCAGAGATGTTTGAGCAGATTAAGAAGTGGAGCTTTTGCTATTCCTAAGAGAGCTATTTTTGTCTTTGTGAAACCCAGAAAGCTTTACATGTTAATTTTTCCACCTGTGATTCACAGGAATGCCATTGGTTTATGAATCTGCCTGGAGCTAATATTTAGTTGGCTCATGGGTGCTTCCTCAAACAATGATTGCTGCCCTGCTCAGAGGTTGTTGGGTAAAAAGCCAAATGGGCAGGTAGGGAAGGGGGTGGAAAGACATGACATGCAGGGCACATGTAGCTTCCTAAGAAATAAAGCAGAGAAACAGGAATTCTGGGCAAGATGGCAACGTAGGTAAATACAGTACTCACCTCCTACAACCACATCAAAATTACAACTACAGAACAACCATCATTCAGAGCCACCTGAAATCTGGCTGAATCGAAGTTCCGCAACTAGGGAATTAAAGAAGAATCCACATCATGACTTGCAGGAGGGGCCCTGGCCGGTGTGGCTCAGGATTGAGTGCTGACCTGTGAACCAGGGGGTGGCCAGTTCAATTCCCGGTCAGGGCATATACCTGGGTTGCAGGCCAGATCCCCAATGGGGTGTGTGCGAGAGGCAACCACACATCAATGTGTCTCTCCCTCTCTTTCTCCTTCCCTTCCCCTCTGTCTAAAAATAAGTAAATAATACATCTTTTAAAAAGACTGGCAGGAGAGGCAGAGATACAGAACAAGCTGGTCCCACACCCACATATGGCAGGTAAAAGTCGGGAAGGATGTCTTAGCTGCAGAGGTCCCCCTGAGGAGTGAGGGGTTCCAGCCCCATACTAGGCCCCCTTACCCAGGGTTCCAGTGCCAGAAAGAGAAGTCTCTCTAACTTCTGGCTGTAAAAACAAGTGGGGATTGAGGATGAAAGAGACAGGGAGTTTCAAGAGTCCTGGGCTATTCCTCTTAAAGGGTCCATGCATGGACTTACTCAGACCCACTGCCCCAGAGCTCCAGCACTGGGGCAGCATCTTGAAAGGCACCAGAGATATATGGAGAGGAACTGAATTGTCTTACATCAGGGTGAGAGTTAAGGGGACAACTTTCTGCCTGATAGAAGGACTGGCAGAGGCCATTGTTCCTTTGATGAGACTTCTCCCAATAGCACTGGCAGGTGGGTGTCATATCTGAGTCTCCATCAACCTGGCTCACACTGTTTGCCCGACTCTGGTTATTTCTTGATGCTCTGTTTCACCCAACTTTCAGGACCACCCAAGCCGTTTGCAGTGGCTTTTCCATGCAAATGGTCTGTCTTGGCTCATGCTTCAGATTTTCCTAAAATCTCTCAAACAAGCAGCATCTGGCCTCAGTGTGCCCAGTTCCTCTTGGCAAGTGGCCTCAGGCTTCGTATTGTCAGTAGCCAGCCTTAATTTGCAGCTTGGCCTCATCTGGGCACCTCTAAGCCCAGCACAGCCAGCAACCATCTGCAGCTCCCTTTGTAGTTCATGCCGGGTGGCCCCGGGCAGACCACTGACCTTGTCTGGCACCCCCCAGGAGGCCCCAGAGCCAACACACCCAGTGGACAGCTTCAGGCCATGTTGAAGCATCACCACCCAACCACCTCCACAAGTGACACACTCAAGGGTCATACTCAGCAGGCACCAGAACCCTGATGAAGTAAGTCCTGCTCTGTGTGGTGGGACCCTACACAGCTGATCCTCCATGATGGTCAATGGTCTGGTTGGTGATTGCAGCCAGTCCTTGCAGCTGATTGGCCTGGGAGGGGGTAAATCCCTCCCATTGGCATGCCAAAAGCAATCAACTATAAGAGGAAGGTGTATACAGCCCACATGCCAGACACACCATGAGTGCCCAGCTTGGGTCATCAGGAAGGCTGTGCCACTTGATCCTACAGAACATCTACCACATTAGGCCACTCTACCAAGCCCGGGAGACATAGCAGCTCTGTCAAATACATAGAAACAAACACGGGAGGCTCCCAAAATGAGGAGACAAAGAAACATGTCCCAAATGAAAGAATAAAACAAAACTCCAAAAGAACTAAACAAAATGGAGATGAGCAGTCTACTAGATCCAGAGTTCAAAACACTGGTTATAAGGATGCTCAGTGAACTTAGTGAGAACCTCAACAGCATACCAAAGGACCAGTCATAAATGAAGGACACATTAACTGAAATGAAGAATAACTTACAGGGAATCAACAGTAGAGTAGATGAATCTGAAAATCAAATCAGCAATTTGGAACATAAGGAAGCAAAAAATACCCAACCAGAACAGCAAAAAAGAAAAAAAAAACCAAAAATGAAGGTAGTGTAAGGAATCTCTGGGACAACTTCAAGTATGCAAACAGTCACATTAGGGGATTTCAGAAAGAAAAGAGAGAGAGCAAGAAATTGAAAATGTATTTGAAAAAGTAATTAGAGAAAACTTCCCTAACTTGGTGAAGGAAATAGACATAAAAGCCCTTAAAGCACAGAGAGTCCCAAATAAGATGAACCCAAAGAGGCCCACACCAAGACACATCATAATTAAAATGCTAAAGGTTAAATACAGAGAAGTCTTAAAAGCAGCAAGAGAAAAGCAGTGAGTTACAAACAAGGGAATTCTCATAAGACTGTCAGCTGATTTCTCAAAAGAAATTTTGTAGGCCAGGAGGGAGAGGCAAGAAGTTTTCAAAGTGATGGAAAGCAAGGCCCTAAAACTGAGATTAGTCTACCCAGCAAAGCTATCATTTAGAATCGCAGGACAGATAAAGAGCCTCCCTGATAAGAAAAATATCAAGGAGTTCCTCACTAGCAAACCAGAATTATATGAAATGTTAAAGGCTCTTCTTTAGGAAGAAGACTGGAAAAAAGATAAAAATATGATCAATAAAATGACAATAAATACATATCTACAAGCCCTGGCTGGTGTGGCTCAGTGGATTGAATGCTGGCCTGCAAACCAAAGGGTCACCAGTTTGGTTCCCAGTCAGGGCACATGCCTGGGTTGCAAGCCAGGTCCCAGGTGGAGGGCGGGTGAGAAGCAACCACACATTGATGTTTCTCTCCCTCTCTTTCTCCCTCCCTTCCCCTCTCTCTAAAAATAAATAAAAATCTTTTTAAAAAATACATATCTATCAACAATTAAATCTAAAAAAACAAAAATAAATGAACAAGCAGAACAGAAACAGACTCATTGAGAACATTTTGATGGTTGTCAGATGGGAGGGAGAGTTGGAAGATGGGTGAAAAAGGTGAAGGGACTGGGAAATACAAATTGGTAGTTACAGAATAGCCATGGGGATATTAAAGTACAGTAGGAGATATAGTAAGTAATATTGTAATAACTATATGTGGTGTCAGATGTGAGATTTATTGGGATGATCACTTAGTAAGTTACATAATGTCTAATCACTGGGGTGTACACCTGAAACTAATAAAATAATGTATGTCAGCTGTAATTGAAAAATAAAAATGATTTTACGTTGAAAATAAATACATACATACATACATACATACATAGAAACAGCTTTCCAAATGAATGTTCTTTGTTCTATGAGTGATTCTAAACACTGGCTGTACAATAGAATTTACTTGAGAGCTTTACATAAATACAAATGCCTGGGTCCTACTCTCAGAGATTGTGGCTTAATTGATTGGTGTACAACCTTGGATGCAGGAACTTATTCTTCAGTTCCTGGGGTGATTCTATAGCATGGCCAGGTGTGAGAACCACTCACCTCTGTGTCCGGAACTCTGGGAGGAAAGAGGCCAAGCAGGGTCAGTGGGGTATTGCCTGAGTGAGGAGCACTAATCTCATTTATTCGAGTGATCCAGCTACAATTGTGGGCATGAATGCTGCCCTGGAGTGGCTACACTCTTAATTGGAGACACCTAGACTCACAAAGACACATGACTTAACTTTAATGAAACAATATTAGAAATTCCATGGAGCTCTGGAATCAGACAGACCAGGTTCAAATCCCAGCTATACCACTTCTTAGCTTTATAGTCTTGAAAAAGTATCCTAACCTCTCAGAGCACTGATTTATTCAACTACAAAATGGAGTGCCTCTCTCAAAACGTTGTCATTTAGGATTAAATGAGAAAAAATGTATATAAAATGTCTTAGCGTACTGTCTGACACATTATAAGTACTCAACAAATGAGACCTGGTTTTTTTTAAAAAGCAAAACATCAATAAAGAAAATTTTAAATCAAGTAAAATTTGTAGACAAGCATAGCATAGAACATGAAATAAAAGAACAGGAAGGGGTTAAACAGAACTGTCTTCCCACAAGAGAGTGTTTTAAGCTGGATCTTGAAGTAATGGGCATAGATTAGCAGAGAAGTAGGATGTATTCACAGGCAGAGAGCAAGCATGGAAATAAGCAAGACATATGTGCATGTTGATAAGCATAGTTGCTTGGCTGAGAGGAGAATAACAAGAAAAGGGATTGGAGAGGTTGGGGGTGGAAGAATAAGCCAGTTATAAGCTATAGTGGGAATCCACTGTAGGCCCTGGAGCAGAGAAGTGACAGAATGAAAGCTGATTTGGACCAGTTTGCCTGATGGACAGGAGCAAAGCTAATGTGAAACCGGGGAGGCAAGGAGGGGATTGTGGTGCTAGAACAAGAGCGAAGTGATAAAATCAGGGCCTGAGCTGGAAGGACAGCAGTGGTAATGAAAAAAGAATGAGTGAATGTGTAATGTATAGAATCATTAGGAGTGTTTTTGCATCTCCCCACACACATTCCTCTTTTGCACACACAACACACACATTTTATTATACCTAACCCTTATTGCCTGCTGCATGTAGCCTAAGTGCACTGAACAATGGCACTATACATGCACACACAGTGTCCACATAATGCGTGGGTGGAGAGGTGAGAGACTACATTAGGAGATAAACAGAAGATCTTGTTGGTGAATGGAGGGGGCTAGGAGAAGGTTGCACTTTGCTGAATGGGAAACAATGAGTGGTTAGGTAGATGTTGCAACCATCAGGTGGCATATAGTTCAGGTATGCCCTACTTTAAGCAACCAATAAAATGTATATGGAAAACCATAGGAAAATTATTCACTTTACATTAAAATGTTTCTATTTTGTAAAAAGATTCATCATGTGCAGTAGACAGAGTAATGGCCTCATAAAATGCCCATGCCCTAATCTCCAGAACCTGTGAATATGCTGTTATATGGCAGGGAGGAATTAAGATTGCTGATGGAAGTAAAATTGCTAATAAACTGTCCTTAAAAGGAGGAGATTAACCTGAATTATTCAGATGGGCCCAGTGTAATCACAAGGGTTGTTGTGAGTGAAAGAGAGAGGCAGGGGAGAAGGTTAGAGTGATGCAATATGAGAAGGAGTCGGCACAAGCTTGCTGGCCTTGAAGATGGAGGAAGGAGCCATGAGCCAAGGATTGTGGGTGGCCTCTAGAAGCTAGAAAAGGAAAGAAAACCCATTCTGCCCTAGAGCTTCCAGAAGGCAGAAATGATGCAGCACTGCATACCCTTGATTTTAGGCCAGTAAAACTCGTGTCAGAATTCTGAGCCCCAGAACTGTGTGAGAAGAGATGGAGTTACCATAGGAGAGTTAGCAAAAGCATGTTAGAGTACAGAGAAGGTCAAAATTAATTCTGGCTAGAGGATTAAGGAAACTTCTCCAAGCCTTGGCTGGTGTGGCTCAGTGGATTGAGTACCAGCCTGCAAACCAAACGGTTGCTGGTTCAATTCCCAGTCAAGGCACATGCCTGAATTGTGGGCCAGGTCCCTAGTTGGGGGTGCGTGAGAAGCAACCAATCCATGTTTCTCTCCCTGTCTCCTGTCCCCTCTCTCTAAAAATAAATAAGTAAAAATATATTTTTTTTAAAAAAAGGAAGCTTCTTTGAGGTGCTTGGTATCAGTAGTATCTCTGGTTACTATGTGGGACCTCTCTCCATATATGTGCACAATGAGAAGGATTCTAGAAGATGGGGTCAGGGAAGCTCTTTACTCTCCAGCATGGCTTCCCTGGGCTTAGTAGGAGTCAGTACTTTGGGTGAGTGTGATGCTGGAGCCAGCTGACTCAGCTGCAGGAGAGCCAGTTGTGTATATCTGTCCCAGCTCTGCATTCAGTGATATCTTATCAATAACTTGAAAGTGGCCATGGTGGGAGTATGTACACCAGGGAAACTGTCAAACACTACAAATCAGAACTTCAGAGAACTGGTTAAATTTTTACCAGCACACCGCTGCAGAGGGTACACTAAAGAAAATTACTGAAGAAAAAAGCTTTCTTAACAGGAAGCATGGAAGTTAGAAGTCAGACTTGCCCATTTCCCCCTAGATATGCCACTCTGGTCTAGGAATATTCTGGAATGACCTGATAAAACTGTAATTCACTTAAAGCAGTAGTTCTTAGCTCTGACTGCACATTAGAATCGCGTTTGGAGTTTAAAAAAAAAAAAACAAAAAATACTGGATGCCCAGGCCATTCCCCTCAGACCATTTAAACCAGAATGTCTGGGAGTAAGACTAGAGTATATATGTTTTATTTTATTTTTTTGACTTTAGAGTATATAGGGTTTTTTTCCTTTTTATTGAATTTATTGGGGTGACATTGGTTAATAAAGTTATATATGTTTCAGATGTACAATTCTATGATGCATCACCTATATATTGTATTGTGTGTTCATCATGCCCTGTCAAGTCTCCTTCCATCACCATTTATTCCCCCTGTACCCTCTTCTACCTCCCCAAGGCTATGTAGGTTTTTAAAGCTCCCCAGATAATTCTGATATGCATTTGGTCTGAGAACCACTGCCTTAAAGTGATATTCTGCCTTGCCCCTAAATTGGCTGAATATGCCCAATTAGCCTTTCCCAATGATATGGAAGCAAGAACTCAAACACACTGGTCCTCTGGGGCTCAGGGATCATCATCTTGTACCCTTTCCCTTCCAAGCCCCTTAATTCCCATTCTTTTTCTGTTTTCAGGGATGCTAGGGTTATCTGAGGCTACCCCAGGACCAGTCCCCTCCCTAGTTGGCATCTCAAAGTACCGGGTGCCTTCAAGCTTCCAGAGCACCCCAGAGAGGAGATGGGGCTGGAGCATGTCAAACTAATCCCCACTGTGCCTTCTTTGGTCTGGCCATATCTCCATCTCCATTCTCTCTTTCTCCTTCACCATGTGAAGATGGTCTGGGCATATTTTTAGTTAAAGTTTTCATTCGGCTTATTTGCTCTTAGTGGAGCACATGCAGTCTGTGGCTGAGACAGCCCTGGGCCATTACCACACCCCATTACTGCCGAAGCACATGAAAGAAAAGCCATCTAAGGAACGTCCCAAGGGATCTCCTGTGGCCCAGTGTGTCTCCTATTCTCATATTTGAACTTTATTGTTCTAGTGTTTTCTGTAGGGACAAGCATTCCATTAGACATCATGATGATTAAAATCCTATTTAAAAGAAAATATTGTTTTCGAAGGTTTCTAAGAAAACCTATCCAACCTCTTTGATTGCCTGCCTTACATTTGATTTTTACCCCTGCTGGCAAAAAAAGAAAAGAAGAGAACAGAAGAGAAGAGAAGAAGAAAAAAAGAGAAAAGAAAAAAGAAAAGAAAAGAAAAGAGCATCTGTGTTCCTTTTACAATCTGAATTTGGCTTGTGCTGGGCCCAGTTGGTTGTGCAGGGATGCAGAGGAGAGGTTCCTAATGTGCCGTGCTGAGCCAGCTGAGGATGTGCTTGGCTCTCTCTCTGCATAGGATTTTGCTTTCATGCTGCTTTATTACCAAAGTCGGGCTATATTTGGTTTAAGAAATAAGAGGGGAAACTGAAGTGAAGCCAGACAGTTAAGTCAGTCAGCCAGTTAGTCACTTAGCCTTCGATCTGTCCATCAGCTAGCTGACCAGCCAACCAGGCAGTTTAACTGATCAGGATGTCAGACTGTTATGCTCTTAAGTATTCTTCCTGTCCTGCAGCCAGCATGTCAGCCACAGCATCAGTAGGTCAGACAGCCAGGAAGCCAGCTAGTCTATCAGTTTGTCTATCAGTCAGCCAGCCAGTCAGCCTTTACTTTGGACAAAGGGTCTCTTATTCTATTTTTCAGCCAATGAAATTTCCTCGAAGAGTCTCTGTGCAGCTTCTGCGACCAAATTAGTCACACGTGCACACATTTGCACCTACCCGCCCACTCACTGATCCAGGACGTTCCATGTTGTGATCACTCTGTGCTTTCCCTTCACAGTCCTTATCATACCTTGCAATCATTTCCATTTCAGTGATTATTTGGTTTATGTCTTATTTTCTGCTAGATTTTAAGTGCCATAAGGTCAGGAACTCTTTGGGCCCTGTTGTGGGATGAGCGGCTGCATCTTTCAGTGGGTCATGTTGTCTATTTAACCAGTGTGTTGCAGCTTGCTGGGTAGGCAGTATGGGGTACAGGAGCATTTCAGCCAGAGGGACCAGCATAGGTTAAGGTATGAGGGGGTGCAATAATGTGACATCTCTGGCAAGCTGTAAATTATGTGTTATTGCTGGAGCATAAGATATGGGGCTGTTATAGAAGGAGGGCACAAACAGAGTTAGTGGGAGATATCCTTGGAATGTAGGTTGGGTCCAGGTCCTGAAGGACTTTGTGTGATGATGAAAGGCAGTGAGTTTTAGGTGATGAACTATTTAAGATTATAAGTGACAGAGAGTGTCATACTTTAGAACATGACTCAGGCAGCAATATGGAAGTGAAATGGAGTGAAGTAGGTACATACTGGAGGCAGGGAGTTCAATCAGAAGGCTATTGGAGATCCTGAGGTGTGTCTTACCTTTTCCATATCACAAAAAAATGATCACAATTTGTATGGCACACTGGAATAAACAGATGAGGCAACTTGTGGCCAGAGGCAATAAGACCCAGAGGCTGAGGGGTTCAGGATCTCTGTACACTTGTCACTCATTCACACATCCCTCAAGAAGTTTTGGTCTTGAAGGAAGATGATGAAGGTCTGAAATAAAGCAGTGGGAGAAGGGCCAACCATGATGTCTGTGATAGCTCCAGGGGCAAGACTAGTGAGTCTTGGTTACTCATATTAATGGTGGTAGCAGCTATTCACACCCCTTCAGCCATTGGTGTCAGGGGGTGAGACAGAAAGGGGTAACTCTCTCCCTGCCCTCCCCTGCCATTCTATTCCCCTTCTGTCTCTACTTTGTTGTATACAAAGTTCACCATTCTGTTGTGAGAAACATTCATTAACTGAAGGTGCAAACATCCCTTCTGCCCCTTCCCAATAATGTCCCAAAGGTATCATCTCATCCTGCTCCCTTCCTCACTGTAGAAAGGAACCATTGTTCCTAGGGTATAGACCTATTCCTTTTCTTGCTTATGATATTGTGTAAACTCCACAGGAGCATTGCTAACTCACTGCCTAAGGGGCAGAATTCAAATGCCTTACTGTGACTTGCAGTTTAATTGGATGTACAATAACTATTAAACAATTCAAGACAGGATTCTTTCAAGAACAAGATTGTATGATATAGACATACCACTTTACGAGTTCTGAGATAGGAAAAGAACTCCAGAGGGAAAAACAGTCTGGAGATAGTGATTTTGAAATCTCCAGCACAGAGTTGAAAGTTTATGCCCTAACAGTGAAGAACTAAAGGTTGAGGACTGAGCCTGGGGCATGGATTATGCAAGAAGAGATAGCCAAAGACAGAGAGATAGAAATAGAGATTACAGAACCAGAACACAGTATCACCTCACAGAAACAGAAGCCGGGAGGAGAATTTCCAAAGGAGAAGGTGATTACTGTTGGCAAATGAAATAAGCAGAGAGGTGTGAATGAATACAAACTAATGTATTTAGGTGGAAAGAAGCTTCACTCATAGATCAGGTGGCAAACTACAGCCCATGAATCAAACCTGACCCATCACCTATATCTATAAATAAAGTTTTCTTAGAATACCATCACATCTATTTGTTTAGCTTATGGATTATTTATGGCTGTTTTCACACTACAGTGTCAGAGTTGTTGCAACAGAGCTTTATATTGGCTCACAGGGCCTAAAATATTTACTATCTATCCCTTTATAAGAAAAGGTTGCCAACCTCTGGTCTATATGAACTACAAAATATTTAACTCGAGCTGTATGTTCGAATTCTGGGGGATAGCAAAGGAAACTGGTGCAACTTTAACTAGCTGGTGTGGATTCAGAATGGTTCCCAAGGTCCAGCCAAAGAAGGTTAGTCTAGTTGGTGACCAAGTTCCATCAGGTCTCCATGATGTCCCTTTATACGGCCACTATCCTAGTGGAGGCCCTAATCACCTCTCTCCTGGAGTGGTAAAGCAGTGGCCTTCACTCTGGTCAGGAAAGGGACTCATTCCCTCCTCTTAACTCTTAACTCTTAATGCCTTGTCTGGGAACTCTCAAAAATCAAGGTAACCCATAGCCCTTTGGTCCCTCTTTAAAAGTGCCAGTCCAGTCCAGTCTTCAGTAGTCTTAATCTGCAGGCCACTGCCCTACCCCAGGTACAATGGTCTTATGGCTTATATCCATCTGACTCAAACTTATTTTCAAGCCACACTTAAAATTACACTACAGATTTGGGGAAGGTTTATTGAAAAGGTGCTGGGGATTTTTTCATTATTTTATTTATTTATGTATTTATTTATTTATTTATTGTGTCATTGCAGAGTCTTTGAAGCAGTCAACTAACTAATCCCAGGATTAATTCAACCGATTTAAGGTGAAATTAATCCTATGAGAGTATGTTAGTATTGCCCAAAATGGGTTAAAAACAAAAAACTCTGAGAACAACCCTGAGATGTTCTATTAAAACAGATTTTTTGGACAAATAATTTAGAAAAGTTGGAATACTGAAGCTCCCCTCTTGAAGTTTGGCAATGCACATTAATATAACAAAGGATCTGAGAATTCCCATAAGTATAATTATCTGTATAGCTTTGTTTAACCCAGTGTTTCACACACATGTATTTGACCAAGGAGCTCTTTTAAAGAGCACCAATTAACACTTTTTCACAAAAACACTTTGGGAAACAAGGAAAAGTGGAGCACATGAAGGTCTAAACAGGCCTGAAGACCAGAAAGACTTTGGCCTGCAAGGCACAGTGAGGACTTGATTGCATGGACTGTCCATGTCCAGGAGCTGTTCTGGTTATCACAGGCATTTATAGAGATGATGAAAAGATAGCTTGCACACTCAAGGAAGTTCCCATCAAGGATGTTCCCCAGTCTATCCTCAACTTCTAGGTTCATCCAGCTTTCCTAGGTGGCCCACACATCTGCTGAGCCCTAACAACCCCCAATAAAAACCACGTGACCGTCACATGATGTTTTATAACTTTAGTCTTTATCAGTAAAGGTGGTTCATTAAATGTGTAATTAAAGTTAATGTAGTTTTGGTATTTGGGTAAAAATATACTATAAATTGATTCTCAAATCAGAAGAAATCATTTGTCAGGCCACGTACCTTAATTTTTGGTTCAGAAACTATGGTTTCCATAACCATGCAAATTATCTTTTCTTTACTATCATTCTCCAAGAATTGAACCTGCCTTCCTCCTTCCCATATCCTCATGTTTCTTCCCGTCTTTCCCTCAGCCTTTGGTGCTGTTGATGGAGTGGCCTGAAGCCACCAACTTTGCCTGCCTGATCGCGGGGTACTGCCGCCTCCTGATGGATTCCAGGAAGATGGTCTTCTCCAGGCCCACCAGCCAGCCTCTTCCACCTCCAATGATCAAGGCAGGTAGGGCTCAGCCTCGGTTTTCGGTGTGGTGGAGGCCCTCTGGACCTTGGAGACATGGAGGGAGGAGCTCCACTGCCTTAGTGCTCACCTCATTCTGCCAGCTCCTGATTTACCAGCAGCTGACACTGAACCACTGCATCCCACTTGGCACAAGCCAGTGGGAAAGACAGCTGGCCTTCAGATGGGCTTGTCCCACAAATGATGCCTGTGCCAACACATTGTGATAGAGTCAATATAAGATAAAATTAGCAAACAGGCAATAAATAGAACCAATTAAGGAATCTCGCTGAATCTAAGGCAAAGCTTTAGAGGTACATTGATCTAGAAGAGATGCATTGTTGTTCTAACTTTGTTGAAGTGGAAGCTGAAAATGAAGATAAAACCTTTCTTTTGTTCATCATAGGGGGTTGACAGCTGCCTGCAGTAAGAGGCCACAGAAAGCTGGGAAAGACTGTGCAGGCCCAGAGTCTAGTCTATCAGGAGGTTTAGAGATAGGATGAGATGACCACTAAGAACAAAGTCAAGTGCAGCCCCCAGACAGCTGAGTGAAGCCACTCCTCAGAGCTGTCCTGATGATGGCACAATCAGAGGCCTTGAGGAAAATCAGTGCAGTCCAGATACTGCTTCCTCTAGCCAAAATGGGAGAAGGAGGAGACCCAAAGAACAGGTGCTCCACATGTTAGACCTAAGGCTCAGGTACACAGAGTGAGTGTTCCCTGCACCCTATCACCCAAACATCACAAGTGGAAGCTGAGACTTACCACCCAGTAGTTACCCTCCTCACATGTGGAAGACTCCTCCTCCACTTGCCTTGCGGCTTAACTATTTCTTTTCTCTTCAAGGCTATCTTGCCTTGCAGCATGGTCAACTGTGATCTAGATAGAGGAGTTTGAGAGTAGAAACTCATACCTGATGGATGATCCAGCACGCAATGGGCTGTGTACCCACACACACCCTCTCACCTCATTTTCTTCGTCATGAACATCACAACAAGTTCATGTCTACATTTCATAACATTGTCCACAGGAATTAGAAGATAATTCACCAAACACAGAGTTGGGAAGGGATAGGTGTTCCCAAGGCATATGAAGGAGGCCACATAGAGAAGCAAAAGAACTAACTTGGAATAGAAAGAACCCAGGGGTTCAAGTTGCCACATGTCTCTAGGCAAATTGCTTTGAAGCGGGTGGCCATATGTACTATCAAACCTATGATGGCCAACTGATCACAAAGACAGCATTAGCACTGTTAGTGTCACCTGTGGTCTTCCTCTCTGTCATCACATGGAAGTAAATTATACCTCTTACCGGTCAGGATAGAGAGGGAGGAAGGGAAAAGGGAAGTCAGAAGAGCCTGAAGCTCAAGTGAGGACAGATGTGGAACTGAGAGTTGTTTTGGGGTCCATTTTAAGAAAGCCCCTGGGGGGTTCTGTAGCCCCACTCGGCCTTCCAAAGGGTTTCAATAATCCCATCAGCACCCTAAGCCAATGCTTTCATTAAGTATTCCCCTTGCTGTGGGAATGTGGCACCACATAAGGGACACAAGCTTCCTTTGTCCCTTCAGGCTCGCTGAATACATTCCATATTGCATCATGTTCCTTTTCCAAAAGCAAATCAGTTTCATTAGATTATCTTGCACCGTAGAAAGAAGGTTTCTATAAATTCTAGACATGGCTCTATAGTCCCTCCCTGATTCCTGAGAACCCCCGTCCTTGGGCCTGCAGAGTGATGAGGCCACAGGCTACCTCAAGCACAGGGCCTCTCTGTCCATGCAGGAGCCAGATGGACCACCATGATATCTGCACCGTTTGTAGTGTTTGACCACCCCAGGGGCTTGGGCCAATGCCTGGACACAGTACTTGGTCATTTGGATTATTAGTTACTGGGTTGACAGCAGCCACCCAGGGTTCTAGGGAGGTGGGGCAGGGTGAGTCTCATGGCACTGCCTGTCAGGGCTTAGTGTGCACATCCTATCCCAGGGCCCCAAGGGCAGGAAAGGACAACAGCAAGCAGCACCATTGAGGAGACCCCCACCCAGGCCACAGTGAGGGGCCATCAGTTCCTGGTACAAAGCTGAGAATAGCTTCCTCCATCAGCCCCCACTTTCATCTCAGAAGAGAAGCCCCAGTGCTGGCTTTGGTTTAGCAAAGGCCTATAGGGAACAGTCATCCTGCAAACCTCATCTGGGTTTTTTCCTCAGGGAATAGAGCTCCAGCCCACTCAGAGCCTGGTCTCTCTAACCAGGTCTCTATTCTTGTACTATAGCAGCTGCTGGCTGCCAGCTAACCCAGCTCCATCCTCAGCCAACTGGGCTTAAAAGATGCTGTTAAACCACCAACTGGAAAAGACAAAGCATCACCTCTTCTCTGAAACACAGAAAAAAAAAAGAAAGAAAGAAAATGGGGATGTGGCAAGGAAGAGATTACCTGTTGGGCTTTATCAATAGTTTTCCTGAAGTAGGTATTTCGCCTATTCACTCAACAACTGTTTCTCAAGTATTCATTATGTTCCAGGCACTGCAGATAGAGCTGTGAATGACAGATATGGTCACTGCCCTCACAGAGCTTACAATCTAGTGGGAGAATGCAGACAGACAATTGAAGGGATAATGTCAATATAGGAAGTGCCTTTGCACTTATACAGAGGAAATTCTACTAACACAACAGAATGGCACCTGGTCTTGAGGACACAGCTTAGAGAAAGTCTCAGACAGCTGCTAACTCTCCACCTACACTGGGATGATAGGATATCCAGAGGCCACTGCCATCTCTCTTCTGGGCGAATCCAGGAAAATAAGGCATTGGGAGCCCCAGCTGAGGTCACAGTGAGAGGAGGATTTTACTATAAAGTTTCTTCCATGGTTAGAAAACAGTTTGGTCTGGCGAATCAAACATTCTGGTTAATGGCTAGCTCACCGATTTTCATATAGTTAAAACTCGTTAACATGCACAGAGTACTAAAGCTATAGTAAACATAACAGACTTTTTTTTTTTGATGATTCAGAAAGGACATGAGGTTCTTGCAAGACCTCTTGGTCATTTGTTCTTGTGATCAATAATGATCATCAGACTATAGAATACAGCAAGACCAATTAATAGAAAGTAGGTTGTATCAATGTAGTGTTGACTGTGTATATGTATGTGTGTGTAATAGTTTTTTGATATAGCTCCAGTTGAATCACAGTCTTGTTGTTTGCAAGCATTTTTTAAAGTCAGTCTTCTAAGTGGGTGAGTACAGAGGGATAGACTAGGGCATCCCCTTGGGAGAAACTGATGAGCAATTTATAGCTGATTTGCAATCTGGGAGACCTACTATTCTAGACATCAGCCAACCACGCCAGCTTTACTGGCATTTCTAACCATGTATCTGGGGGAGATTTAGGCTTCTTCAGGGACATTTTCTCCTCTGCACAGCCCCTTGCTGCTCGTTGGATCTAGCAGGCACAGCACCAAGTGGTCGGCTGTGCATCACCTGGTCTTGACAGCCTGGTATTGAGAGATGATTCCATTTTGTAGGGAGAGGAGCCACTCTTAGACCTCCAGCCCTTGTCTTAGAAAAGACACCACCTCCTTATTGGACATACCCCTGGGAGCTGCCTCTGATAGAAGCCAATTGAGACTTAAATTGTCTCATAGGTAATTAGTACCTGGTTCATTGCCAGGACCTGTGAACAATACCCAGGGGTAGAGACCTCCTGAACTGACAGTTTGAGCTCCTGACTCAGTACTCCCCTAGAGCAATTCTTCTCTAAGTCTCAGAGGGCTGTTATGTACTGTTCCTCCCTGTTGATCCAGAGTTCCCTAGATACAGCCACTAAGGCCTAAATTGAACCCACTCAATGTAGTTACATTGACTATATTTAAAGGAGCAACATGGTCTATTGAAAGCAGCAAGGGCTTGGGATCCAAAGTCAGAGAGACTTGGGTTCCAGTCCCTGCTCTGCTGTATCTTAGCTGTGTGATCATGAGCAGGTTCCATAAACTGAGTCTCAGTCTCCTCATCTATACACTAAGGATAATAATAGAGCCTACCTTATGAGAGGTTGATATGATCATGTGGGATAAAGTCCTTTCAAGTGCAGAACGCATTTTTGTTCTTTTTTGTAATGATTGGAAGTTAATCATGTGTCCAGTGCTTGCTTCTTTTTAACAAACAGTTTTATTTAGATATAATTTCCAAGCCATAAAACTCACCCATTTAAAAAGTTCACAACTCAATGTTTTTAAGAATATTTCATTATATTCACACAGGGCTGTACAATCATCACCACAATTTAATTTTAGGATACTTTTGCCCCTCCAAAAACAAACTCTGAACCCATTAATACTCATTCCCTATTCCCCTCCTAATCACACCCAGTCCTAAGCAACCACTTATCAGCTTTCTGTCTCTATAGCTTTGCCTTTTCTGGACGTTGTAGATAAATGGAATCATTTAATATATGGTCTTTTTGTGGCTTGCTTTTTTCACTTAAGCATAACATTTTCAAGGGTCATCCATGTTGTAGCATATATCAGTCCTTCATTTTTTTTATGGTCAAATAATATTCCATTCTATGGATAGGCCACATTTTGTTTATCCATTCATCAATTGATAGACATTTGAGTTGTTTCTACCTTTTGGCTGTTCTGAATAATAATGTAATAAACAATAATATACACATTTATGTGGGGACATATATTTTCTCTTTGGTATATACCTAGGAGTGGATTGGTATTATTAGTCAGATTGTAACCATGTTTAACTTCAAGGAACTGCCAAACTATTTTCCAAAATGTCAGAAATGCTGAAGGGTACAATTTTACCATAACTTTGCCAACCCTTGTTATTGTCTATCTTTTTTATCGCATCCATTGTAGTGGGTGTGAAGTGTATCCTGTTGTGATTTTGATTCGCATCATGGCTGATGATGTTGAGAATGTTTTCGTGTACTTATTGATCACTTGTATACCTTCTTTGGAGATATATCTATTCTAATACTTTGCCAATTTTAAAATTAAGCTATTGAATGTAATCTAAGGATTCCTTTCTGGGCTTTCTATTCTATTCCACTTATTTGTATGTCTATCCTTATGCCAGTACCACACTGTCTTGATTACTGTTGCTTTGTAGTAAGCTTTGAAATAGGGAAATGTGAATCCTATTTTGTTATGTTTTAAGATTGTTTTGGTTATTCTGGGTCCCTTGTGATTCTATATGAATTTTTGAATTAGCTTGTCAATTTCTACAAAGTCAGCTGGGATTCTGATAGGGGCTATGTTGAATCTGTAAATCAAGTTGGGAAGTATTGCCATCTTAACATTATTAAGTTTTTCAATTCATGAACATAGAATGTCTTTCCATTTATTTAAACCTTTTTAAATTTTTTTCACAAATTTTTAATGTATGGCTAAGTATTTTATTCTTTTTGGTACTATTATAAATAGGATTGTTCCCTAATTTCATTATCAGATTGCTCATTGCTAGTGTATAAAAATACAATTGATTTTTATATATTAAACTTTTATCCTGCAGCCTTGCTGAGCTTATTTATTTCTAATACTTTATTATTAGTGAATTGCTTGAGTATATTTTATGTACAAGATCATGCCATCTAGAAATAGAGATACTTTTTCTTCTTCCTTTCCAATCTGGATGTCGTGTATTTCATTTTACTCTCTAACACTACTAGCTAGACCTTTTAGTACAATGTTGCCTAGAGTGGAGAAAACAGAAATTCTGGACTTTTTCTTGATCTTGGGGAAAAAGCCTTCAGTGTTTCACCATCAAGTATGAGTGATGTTAGCTATGGGTTTTTCATACATGACCTTTCACCATATAGAGGAAGTTCCCTTTTATTTCTAGCTTGTTGAGTTTTATCATGAGAGGGTGGTCAATTTTGTCACATGACTTTTCTGTGTCATTGACATGATCATATGGTTTTGTTCTCTAGTCTGTTAACATGGTGTGTTACCTTAATTGATTTTTGGATGCTAAACCAACTTTGTACTCCTGCAATAAATCACTTTTGGTTATGGTGTATAATTATTTTATGTGTTATTGAATTCAGATGTCTAGCATTTTGTTGAGGAGCTTTGCATCTATATTTATAATAAATATAGCTCTATAGTTTCCTTGTGATATTTTTGTCTGGTTTTAGTATCCAGGTAATATTGGCCTCATAGAATGAGTTGAGAAGTTTTACCTCCTCTTCTATTTTTTTGGAAGGGTTTAATATATATGCTTCTTTGAGCATTTGGAAAAATTTACCAGTAAAGCCACCTGGGCCTGACCTTTATTTGGGGGGGGTGGGTTAATTACTAATTCAATTTCTTTTCCTGTTATTGGCCTATTCCGACTTTCTCTTCTTGAGTCAGTTTTGATAGTTTGTATATGTCTAGGAATTTGTTCATTTCATCTAAGTTATCTAATTTTTGGCATAAACTTATTCATGATTTTTCCTTACAATCAATTCTTTATCTGCAGAATCAGTAGCGATGACCCTTTTCTCATTCCTGATTTTACTAATTTGAATGTTCTCTTTCTTTTGCTTGGTCTGTACAGCTAAACGTGTATCAATTTCATTGATCTCTTCAAAGAACTAACTTTTATTTATTTATTGTTATTCTATTATAGTTGTCCCAGTTTTCCCCCTTTGCCCTCTGTCCATCCCAACCCTGACTCCTACAGTCAGTCCCCACACTGTTGCCCATGCCCATGGGTCATTCATTCATGCTCTTTGACTAGTAGTCCCTTCCCCTTCTTTCCACCATTATCCCCATCCCTCCTCCCCTCTGGCCACCATCAGTCTGTTCCATGTTTCCATGTCTCTGGTTCTATTTTGCTCATTAGTTAATTTTTGTTCATGAGATTCCTTTTATAGGTGAGATCATATGGTATTTGTCTTTCATTGACTGGCTTATTACACCTAGCATAATATTCTCCAGTTCCATCCATGCTGTCACAAAAGGTAGAAGTTATTTCTTTCTGCTGCATAGTATTCCATTGTGTAAATGCACCATAGTGTTTTGATCCATTCATCTACAGAACCAACTTTTAGATTCATTGATTTTCTGTTATGCTCTATACATTACTATTTCCGTCTTTTTGCTTTGGATTTAGTTTGCTCTCCTTTTTCAAGTCTCTTATGGTGGAAGTTTAGGTTTCTGATGTGAAATCTTTCTTATTTTTTTAATGTAGGCATTTACAGCTATAAATTTATCTCTAAACACCAATTTAGCAAGATCCTATAAGTTTTGGTATGTCATATCTTCATTTTCCTTCATCTTAAAATATTTTCCAACTTCCTTTGTGATTTCTTCCTTGACCCATTAGTTAATTAACAGTGTTTAATTTCCATATGAATGTGAATATCCCAAATTTTCTTCTGTTACTGCTTTCTAATTTAATTCTGTTATGCTCAAAAAACATGCTTGGTATGATTTCATTCCTTTTTAAATATATTGGGGCTTATTTTATGATCTAACATGTGGCCTATCTTGGAGAAGATTCTGGGTGCATTTGAGAAGAATGTATATCCTGCTGCTGTTAGGTGGTACATTCTATAGGTTTTTTTTGGTTTATAGTGTTGTTCAGGTTCTCTATTTCCTTCTTCATCTTCTGCCTAGTCATTCTATCCATTTTTGAAAGTATGGTATCAAAATCTCCAACCATTGCTGTTGGATTGTATATTTCTCCTTTCAATTCAGTCAGCTTTTGCTTTATGTATTTTGGGGCTCTATTGTTAAGTGCCAGCACTGTACTTTTATGGTGGCTGTAAGCTCTAGTGAAAAGCAACACTGACACCTTGACCCTGTCAAACTGGAATTTGAAAGGTATTTTGAAGTTTTGTTTTCCAACACCTTGACCACCACGATGAACCAAAGGGCAGTAGTTAACAACATGGGCTTTGTGGTCCCTCAGACCTGGGCTCAAATCCAGACTCATTTATGACTCATGTCACCTTGGGTAAATCACATAACCAACTGGATCAGTTTCCTCTGTAGAATGGAGATAATGATAGCACCTACCTCACTGGGTTGTTGTGAGGACTAAATGGGATTACGTCTGATGATCTTAGTTTAAATTAGTGCTTGCTTGTCACCTGTCAGAGTAAAGTGATTTGGCATTGTTTGAGTATATTCTCACAGATAACATGGAGAGGGGCCCTCAGAACTTACTAAGAGAGGGGCACCATTCAGAGATAAAGCATTTGATATAGAAAATCCTCAGAGGCACAGTCCTATCATCATTAAAAGCTGTTGGCCAGACATTTTACTACATGTATATGTAGCAGATAAGCTGGCCCTACATGAATACAGAGCAGTAATGAGATTTGAGAAATTATAACAATGTTCTTCTCACCCTCTCCCCCCATGTATGCACATCCCAGCATGTCTCCTACATGCCTTACACATCCAAATGCCCAGAATTCTACTAGTACAGCTCTATTCTATTAGGTCCCTCCATTGACAGTCCTCTTTGAAGGGCAAATTCTCAGGCATTGTACATAGCCTATTTTACACTTTCCCACTAAAGCAGTAGTAATTTGTCAAATTTATTTCCTTCTGCTAGAAGAGACCTAACATAACACAAGAGTGACAGAGCACTGGGGGTTGGAAAGGCTCTGAAAAGGGAAGGAGTAAGGACAGTTCCAAAAATGACATAAATAAATATCACTTATTTAAGGATGCTTACAGCTGACCCTCAGAACAGACCTATCCATGTAAGTAAGAATCCAGCTGTGCCTAGATACCAAGGTGTTTACTCCTACCCCACATCACCCCATGCCTTTTCCCATTTTAGAGATGATGGAGCTATTAGCAGCTCAGGGCATTCTATTCTACTCACTCTACTTTCAGAGTCAGTGGTAACATGGGCAATTGACTCCCCTTCCCCTAATTTCTAGCAGCCAGGCAAGGCTGTCTTAGTACTTGCCAACCAACTGTGCACCAAAGACCCAGTCCAGAGGCCACAAGAGAGCTCAGCCACAGTCTTCAGCACCAGGGCTCATCTGTTGATTCTCTTTCTGGGTTTAGATTACATGCACAGCGCCCACCGCCCTGTCACTGGGGGCCACCTGGGGAAAAAGGAGAGTAGTTATGTGGGCGGCGTGGGCACCAGCCCCAGGAAGTCAAGCCGCTGCACGCCCCCGCCTGCCGACTCTGAGCTTGTCAGCTTTTGCTACCTCCACATGCGGGAACAAAGGAAGGAGCAGGAAAGCCGAACGGATGTCAATGAGAATTTAATCTTCTTTGAGGAGCCCAGGCCCCGGACCAAATCTGATCCTACATCCAAACGCTCTGGTCAAAGTCACAATGTGGTCCCCGATGACTTTGATGCAGCCAGCCTGGACCATGAGCCTTGTGCCAGCAGGGCCCGGTCATATACCTTGGACAATTCCCTTGGGGCTGAAGCCCTGAATTTCTACTGTGACTCTTGCAAAGCCAAACTCCAGGAGCAGCTGGGTCCTCGCAAAGGTGGGAGGCCCAGTTCCTCTCGTGACAATATAGTAGACTTGATGTCCCTCCCACCCCCTGGGAGTGAGGAGGAGGAAGAGGAGGAAGATGAGAGCACTTCACTGTTACCTGCCATTGCTGCCCCACCTCCTGGTTTCCGAGATAACAGTTCTGATGAGGATGACTCCAAGCGCCGGGCTGTCCAGAGCCAAGAAAAAGGACGCCATCTGCGTGGGCTCCTGTATGATGAGATTCCTGTGACACTGATTGACAGCGTGCAGACCCGGACCGTCCGAGATCATGCCCAGGAGCTAGATGATGCCCTTGTGTCCACTCTGCAGGCGCTAGAAGCCCTGGCAGCCTCAGAGGATGGACCACACCCCCCAAGCCCACAGACTGCAGGTAACAGCCCATTCCTCCTCCCTCTTGCCTCTCCTTCCAGGCAGGGACAGCAGCTGACATTGCTTTTTCCCAAGCAGAGATCGAAATCACTGTATTGGGTCAGGGCAGCGGATGGGCCAGAGGCAGCTCAGATAGTATCGGGAGCAATGATGCTATGGCAGGGGTCTGCTGCTCAGCTCCAGCTAAAGCTCTGGCTCTCGCCATTCTATCTCTGGAAATGTCTTGCAGATGGACTCCAGGGATTGAGACTGTGACAGCTACGGAGCCAGGCCAGGATGGAGGATCAAAGCAAAATTGTGAGAGATATAGAAGACAGGCAAAGAACATCCAGCATGCACATGACTGGAAGAAAAACAAAACGACCCAGTAACTACCTAGTGACCTGGGATCAGGGGAGCCAGGAGTTTTCACTGCTCAAAGCAGAGGTCTTTGTTCTGCCTAGAGCATGGGCTCTCAATCAGATGCACCCAAGTCCTGGTTTCACTCACTTTCAGTGTGACCCCGGCAAAGCACTTACTCTCTCTAAACCACACTTTTGTCATCTTAAATGGGTTTGATAACAATAGTCATGTCTCATAGAGTTGTTAAATGAGCTCATTCATGCAAAACACTTAAGCACTGCCTAGCACATAGGAAGGACTCAGTAAGTGGTGGCTATTATTTTTTATTATTTGATGGGAAAACCATACAACATGCATGTTATTGTCTGTTCTACATACACATATATCCATCTTGTAGACAAACACACGTGTCGGACATGCACCCATAGTCATACATACATACTTCCATAAACATATACCTTAAAAAGAAGTAGTCAGTGATACAGAAACAGAAAAGGAATGGGAAGGAGTAAGGCATATGAAAAAACACATGAGGTGGGAGAAAGTGTTGACAGGGTGAAAAACCTGGGGTTTGTAGGAGCTTGTCTGACCAGAGAGTACCAACTCCTGCCTTTTCTGTATTTAGAGCATCCTTGGTGTCAGGCTGCCCCTATGTGTTTGGCTCCTGCAGCTGGCCTTTCTCTTTGCTCGGAGTCTGGAGCTCTAAGCACTAGCTGCTCCAAGGCTAGGGGCCTATGTGGTAGCCAGAGGGAGGAAAAGCTCAGCTAAATGGCCTCAGCTGCAAGGACTGTAGGAAGGCCTGGCCAGATGAGGAGGGCAAGATAGAGAAGGACCTCTCTTTGCCAGCCCTTTCTTTTCAGGACAATTAACAAAAATGTCAAAAATATCTCCTAGTTGTGGAATCTAAAAATAGTGATATTAGCATATTGTTTTGCATGTTAATTTGCCATGAGACTGCCCAGATCTTCTCTGTGCCTCTTTTGTTCTCTTCTGGATTCCAGTCCCTCATAACCTCTCCCCAGCTTGCTTCTTGTCCCCTCCCCTCCAGTCCTCCTACCCTCAACCCTGCAGTCCCCTCAGGTCTGACTGGTTTTCCCCAGCTTGTAGTATTGCTGGCTGACCTTGGCCCCCATAAACTCTCTACATATGATTGGGAAAGGACTTGATCTGAGTTAAGTGCAGCAGGCCCTGTCCCTGTTCCTCCAGGTCTGATTGTGCTGGCCACAATCACCCCTGAATCATCGCTGGACTCGGGCCATGAAACCAACTCTTCAGAGCTCACAGACATGTCGGAGATGATGTCTGCCATGAAGCACCAGAACACCACCTACTTCCTGGCGCAGCACCTCAACAAAGACAGTCTCCTGGCCCGCAAAGACCTGCCTTTCCGGATCCAGGGCTGTGCAGCCCAGGCTGTTCTCACAGCCCCTTACTCTCTTGGGCGCCCGGATCCCAACCCATCCCTCCAGCCAGCTGCCACAGGCCAGAGTCCTGGCTCCACTGGCGCTCGGAGGAAGCTGCCCCAGTCAGAGACCCAGCCACAGAGAGAACGAACATACGCCCTGACAGTGCACCCAGCACTGCCCCCGGCACTGTCCCCACAGCTTAGTGAGCAGAAGAATCTGAGCCTGCTGTCCCCAGTTCCTGAGGACAAAGGGGCTGGCCATAGTAGGACAGGCCTAGAGATGTCACTGAGGGCAGCCACACCATCCCTCAGTGAAGAGCAGGTCTCTGAGCTAAGGGAGAACCTGCCAAAGGAGGTCAGGTTGAGCCCCAAGCTTATCCTGGACCCAAAGGGCAATGTGACCCCAGCTATCATCTCAGCTGCCCTACAGCAGGTGGTTCACACTAAGAGTCTACCTGCCCCAGACGGGGCCTTGGGCAACCCCTCCAGCAGTGGGGAAAGAAGGCTGGAGGCCAGCATGGGGAGGCCTGAGGTCAGTGTGGGAAGGCCAGAGGTCAGCATGATGAGCAGCAGTGCCAATAAAAATCTTAAATTCAAAATGAGCTCCAGTGCTTCAGAGATCTCATGGAATTCCCAGCAGCAGCTGAGCCCACAGATCTCTTCCAGCCCCAGAACACCCACAGGCAGCCAGGCTGACAGCCTGCACCTTTCCCCACAAGAGGATAGGCTGCCTATTCAAAGTTTCCCTCCCAAAAGCTATCTTTCAAGAGCAAGTCGAGAGTCAGTGGGCAAGCAAGCTACAGGGGAAGTGGCAGGCAAGGGTGGGACAGAGGGTGCTAAGCCTTTGCTGCACAAGCAGGGTACTGGCTCCGGCCAAGGGGAGATGGGACAGCTGGAGAGCACACCCCAAAGCAGCAAGCTTGAGGAGACTAGCCTGGTTTCCCAAGCTGGCTACCCCACCATGGCTCTGCAGAGCCCCAGCTGCCAGTCGCAAGGCCACAGCCCCAGCTTGCAGCCACAAGGCCACAGCCACATCAGCCAGTCTCGAGACCAGAGCCCCAGCTGCCATCCTCAAGGTCAGAGCCCACTGAGGCCCCAATCCATCAGCCGTCAGGTGAGCACCATGCCCTCTAGGAAGCTGGAAACGACCCTGGATGGAGCCCAAGCGACCTCTGAAGGCCCCACAAAGCCCAAATCATCTCGAGGTCCTTTCCGGCTACGCAATTTATTTTCTGCTACCTTCCCAACCCGCCAGAAGAAGGAGACCGATGAGCGGCAGGCCCAGCTGCAAAAGGTAAAGCAGTATGAGCTGGAGTTCCTTGAGGAGCTTCTAAAGCCACCAAGCCAGGGGGAGCTGCCAGGCACTGAGTACCTGCAACCCCCAGCACCAGGCCGTTGCAGCTGCCAGCTACGAAGCAGCCCTGTGCAGCAGGGGCCTGGCATGTCCCGTGAGCAGAGACGCAGTTGTGATTGCAAGCGCATGTGCCGGGGGGGTCGGCCACAGGCACCCCAGACACCAGTGCCTGGCCTCCAAGGGAGGGAGAAGGACAAGGTCCTGCATACCCAGAGACAAGCAGAGGCCCGCCCAGACTTGAGCCTCAGCAGCCCCACCAATGTCCGGCGCATCCGTTCTACCAGCCTGGAATCCCGAGAGTGCCGATCAGATCCTGAAAGTGGTGTTTCGTGCCTGACCACATGTGCCTCGGGGGGCGAGTGTCTGGGAGCTCCCAACTATAGGAAATTGATGCGCCACTACAGTATCAGTGAGCTGGACCAGGGTGACAGGGCCTCACTGACCTTGGATGTCTATCCACACCCACCCCTGGGCATGCTGCCCAGGGAGGCCAAGGAGGTAGAGGCAGGCCTCCCCCTCGGCTTGGGCCCGAAAAGCAAGCATCTGGAGTCACCAACCCTGGGAGACCCTTCATATGTCCAAGTTGCCCCTGAGACCAAAGGCTCCAGACAGATGGCCGTGTTCTCACTGCCAGAAGAGGTGTACCGGAAGCCCACCGAGTTAGATGAGGACAGTGAAAGCAGCAAGTGCTGCTCCATCCGCTACTGCTTCTACTACCGTAAGTGCGACATGGCAGATGATGCCAGTGACGGCAAGGATGAGCTCTCCTACTCCATCCCCATGAAGATCCTGCCTGGCATGAAGCTGGACGAGAAGGTGGTTCCTGTAGTGAGCAGGACCCTGCAGGTGCTGGATGCCGCCACCTGCAGTAGCAGCAGCCCTGAGGCCTCCCGCACCCAGGAGATTGACCTTCGGGTGTCCACCTTCGAGGGGAGCCTAGCCAAGATCAATGCCCTGCGAGCCCATGCCTATGGCCTACCTGATGGCTTCCTGGCTGCCCGGCTGGACACGAACGAGCTGCTGACAGTCCTTCGGCAGTGTGTGTCCAGCCCTGAGGCCCGCGCCCCCAAGCCCTATGTCTCCCAGATCTCTGAGTACAAGCTCGAGCTGGCTCTCAAGTTCAAGGAGCTCCGGGCTTCCTGCCGCCGTGTGGCCAACGTGGACAAGAGCCCAACTCACATGCTGGCAGCCATCACGGGCAGCTTCCAGGTGCTGAGCAGCCTCATTGAGACCTTTGTGCGGCTGGTGTTCATCGTGCGCTCTGAGGCGCAGCGCCAAGAGCTGCTGGCCAAGGTAGAAGAGGTGGTGAGGAACTACACCTTCCTGCTGCGCGCCGCTGAGGAGTCCACTGCCCGGAATCTTAAGCAGCAGCAGCAGCAGCAACAGCAGCAGCAGCAGCAGGCAGCAACAGCTATAGGGGCGGCCACGGGGCACCCACCAGGATCCCCTACTTCAGCGACTGTTATGAGCACATTCACCCACTCCTTAAAAACCCTTATTAAGTAGGGCATCTGCCCAGGCCTCTCCCCTACCCTAACCTTGGCCCCAGGTTTGAGCTTTGTGGTCCTTGCATCCTGTGGTGAGTGTATGTGTTTGCTGGGCCTGTCAGGGTCCAAGAGCTGTCGGTCTCCAAGGGAGCAAAACTCCCTGCGTTGAGACTGATGACCCTGAGGTCTCCAGGCCGCTGCTGCCCTGGGTGTCCTTACCCCTTCCCTGGCCTCTTGGTGTCACTGTGAGGGCCAAGGCCCCTCGTCACTACGCCCTCTGCAGAGCTGTATTTTATCTCTTATCTAGGGCTGAGAGCTGACGTTAGGCTCACTTCCTGCTCCATTTTTGGCATGAGGAAGCCAGGGCCTGAAGCAGACAGGCCAGATGGCCTTAGCTCCTTCTGTCATCTGTTCCCCTTCAGGGAGCAGTAGCAGCAGGTCACAGTGCCAAGTGGAGGGGACAGGGTACTCTGTCCAGATATGCCCATCCACCCTGGGCTCACACTCACTTGGCAGAAGCCACCCAGAGGGCTCATGCCCTGGTGGTAGTCCTGCAGAAAACAGCCACACA
>PVJD01008404.1:0-72551 GCA_004026545.1 Mormoops blainvillei
AGAGTGTTCCGGACTCCCGGCTAAAGGGCCTCACCCTCCCTGGCCCTTTCCTCACAGTCTGTGCTCAAATCTGTTTCGCTATCTAAACACAGCCTGGCCCATCACGACCTGATTTCTGTTGCTGGCGGTGGGTCTTTTCTTCCTCTCTTCTTCACTCTCACTCTCCACCATTCCTCCTGCAACACAGGTCGGGGGTGGAGGGTGGATTCTACTGCTTTTTCAAGCATCTTCTCCCATCAAATCAATGTAAAAATTTAGATGGCCTTCTTTGTTAAAGGACTTAGTGGTTCTGTTTCCAAACGGTTTAATAAAGACAACGATCAGATCGGTTGTAAAGAATGATTTAATGAACTGTTTTCAGCACCCTCCACAGTGATGGGTAGAGACTGTGGGAAGGCAGGCTGGTCCTTCTTCTACCAACCCTGACACCCCTACCCCACATTCAAACGCCCTCCTTCTCCTGCGCGTGAGCTGCACAGGAGCCCAGGACACGCAACTCTTCACGGCCTCGTTGTCTTCCCTTTAACAAAACATTCTCTTTCAATGGAATACTTGCAAGTCCTACTGAAGTTCTTGACACGAAGCTCCATTCGAGCTTAAATGATCATAACCTTCACATTAGTTTTACAAACCAAACCGAACCGACTCAATTCACAGCAGAGAATGCATCCACATCCCTCTTTCTTTTTATTTCTAATTAGCTTTTGAGCTTAATAATGAATTAAGTTTAACAGACCCTGCACTAGAGGCAGCTTCATTGAATTTCACTTACTTTTGTTTGAACTGGACTAACCATGCATCACTAGGAATAAATGAATTTATCTGTATTGTGAATTGTATTAATAATATACCATAAAATACTAGAATTTTAATGACTGTGCTACTAATATCTAGATATATAATAATTTTAATGATGGTATGATTCACATTTTTCTTGAAGTTCCATCAATTTTCTTTTAAATTAATGCACTAGACCAAAACAATGTAACAACCCAGGGCATCTTTAATGTTTCAAGGACCACACACGTTTTACTCTAAGACAAAACTTCAGTAAGTCTTTACCCACATGCTTTTCTTTGAACCTACAAGAGGTGCGTGAACAACTGTAGGGCGATGCATACATGTATGTGAAATGGCGTTTGGGGGGTGGGGCCACTGTGGTTTTGCTCTGCTTAATTAGAAATTGAATATAAGTATGTCCGTTTATCTAGAAATCCACTTTCTTAGCCATGAAGTGTTTGCATCTTTCTCTCCATTTGGAGTTGCTTAAGCATTCTTTTGAAATAACTCAGAACTTTATTTTCACATATTTTACGTATCATATTACACTACCTAGAACAGCAGGCTAGTATTGTGACAGGACCATGAGGCCTTGCGTCCAATGGCCCTGGATTCAGGCCCATCTGTGTCTATTTTAGATGCGCATTCCCGAGCGTACCTAAGCCACCCCCATGAGCCTGCTTCATGATCTGTAAAACAGGCATAGTAATCTGCACAGAGTTGATGTGTGAATCAGAAATGAGTTTGTAACACACGGAGCTCGGTTCCTGCCCACGGTGGGTGTGTTAATTATCCACATCTGTGTGTCCTCGTCGGGAGGCTGATGCTGGTCGGACCAAAGGCGGTCTCTATCTCACTTTTCCATCTCCATTGTTTAGCACAGGGTTTTACTCATAAAAGGTATCAGTTTATGTTTCTTGATTGAGGAAATTATTTCTTAAAGGAATGACGCTCTCGTAAACTGTAACTTAAGAAAATCTGGAAAGCTGTGCAGTTTTCACTTTCTTGCCCTGTATCAATTTCTTTCTATACATTATGCTGGTTTGTAAAGAAATGGAGTCTGTTTCATTATGCGCTATGTAAGGTCTTATCAAGAGAGGTAAATTATTTTTTACTTTCTCAATAGAATTAAAATGCCCACAAAGAATGGAAGTATTCCCTGTTGTCTCCCATGCATGCAACCCCCACTGGGTCACCACAGCAGTTCAGGAACACTTCTTGTTAATAAGCTAATAATCAAAATGTCTCCCAGTAAGTCACAACTCAAATAACAGAGGTATGATGTAAAGAAGATATTGTTTCCACTCCTTAGGGTTAAGTAATCTTTGAGAGAGATTATGACGTCAATTTTAAAAACGTGTTACTTATTTTCTACTATCATGCTCATATAAATTTAATAATGACAATTGTTTCTTCCACCTCTGTTCTCAGATTTAAACATCATTCTAAAAGACTATCAGGTAAAGTAATAACAGTAACAAGTAACCGTTTACTTGTTTTAATTAAGAAGCTTAGGCTCTCAGCACTTGGCTTATGTTTGCCTCTTGCACACGTTGTGTCATCTCCTTCGGAGATTTCAGATAGTGATGGGAGGGGACTATTAGAATGAGAGTGGGGGAATTCAGCTTGCAGAAGTCTCTATTCCTTCTCTACTAAAATAGACTAAGTCTTTACCACACAAAGTTCCAGAAAAAAAAAAAGCAGGTATCAACCCAGGATATATGCTAAGCCTCCTAGAGAGTGTGGAGGATGGAGATAAGCAGGCAGGAACCCCGGGGGGTGCGCTGCACACGGGGTAGGCAGAACGAGACGCGAGATTGCTTTGGAGACGGATGGTGGGCACATGTGGAAAAATCCAGTCTTTCTGCTCTAGGAAGTCAGAAAAGAGACACTGAAGCAGGACTCTTGTGGAGAATGGATGTCTAAATCTACCTCCCCACACCTCTGATGGATCTGAAACCCTCATGCAAAGAACAGATTCAAAGTATCTAAGTTAAGGACAAAATATTTGAATTCAGACCTGAACCTCTGCCCAACAAATCAAGTTTCCAGTTTAAATACAGATAACATGACTTTACACAATGATTGAAATTTACAAACCTTTATAACTGAACTTATAAATGCTATTTTACATAAATTTTCTTTTAAAAAGAACAAGGAGGGTAAATGAAGACCAGAAAATCTCATTTAACTATCACTGAGAATTTTATTTATTTTGTAGGCTCAGGTATTTTCAACTCATTTAATCTTATTTTTATAAAAAAACAAGTGTTTCGAAAAATGTGCCTTACCAGTTTATATTTTTAGATTTTCAATGCAAATTGTTAGTAGATTCAAAATTCATGGAATAGTTTTTATTTCTCTATATATATTTATTTTTTCATTCATTTGTTATTAACAGCAGTCAGTTCTCTGTCTTTCTAGGTACTTCAGTAGTTTGCATGAAAGGTTTACTCAGATCCACATTTAACCATGTTCTGAAGGTAAAATATGCCAAATTATTTTAAGCTGTTGGGACCATTTTGGAAGGTTAAAGTGCTCACTCACCAGATTTTTATTCGTGATCATGTAAGAGTCGAGATGCCTAACATTAGGCTAAAATTATTTTGGCAACTATATCGTGTGAACACCACTCATTTCCCCAATGAGATATTATTTGTAACATCGCTTATGCTAATTAACAGTCCTCCAGTAAAGGTACAGATGGCATTGTTCCAAGGGCTTGCTACATAGCCTTTTGAAGATGGGAACCCTGAGCAGGGTCTTTCAATTGCCCACCATCCTCTTTGTTCCCTGGTACTTCCATCATTGGTTCATATCCCTGCCTCTGTTAAGAACTAAAGGCAACTTGTGACATGTGTGTATCCTCTGTCTTCACTGACGTATATAAAACATGTAAAGGAAATTACAGACCACTTCAGATTTTGTAGAGTGCTGGCAGCTTGGTTTCAGAACAATTGAGGAAGAGGAGCTGTGGCTGCAGGAAACACCATATTGAAGGGGTAACACTGAAGCAGGCTCCCAGTGGGAGGAGACCACCCTCAGATCTGCGCAGCTGGTGGAGGACACAGGATAGCCGAGGCCATGGTGCTGTTGTAAGGACAAGCAGAAGACACCAGGGCCAAGAAAAGTAAAACTAGAAACCTTAATTCTTCTTGTTCAAAACAAGGGAAGAGACATCTCCCTTCCTTCTTAGAGCATTTTCTTTAGAAAATTGGTAAGTTCTTTCTCTGCCTCTTCAAACTGTATATAAATCTTTTTAAAAGCTGAACCTGCCAGTTTTGCAGGTCTGGAAAGTCTTTCACAAGGACCATTCCCAAGGAGCCTCCTTTATAAGATGTAACATCAAGGAAGATAGTGCCACCATCTCCCATCATCAAGATTGGAGTTTCTTTTCCCTTTGAATAAAGTCATTAGCAAACACGGACAGCCATTCCCATTACCAGGTGGATTTAGAATGAACTATGTGAGATAAATAACTAAGTCAAGTCCCAGTTACCTGAGGACTAGTTAGTGTTTTTATTTGAAGAACATGACTGTGGCGCGTTGCATCTGTTTGGCTACTCAAGAGGATGAGATTGCTCTCTGCCTCCACAGACCCAGGTGGACTGCCTGGGATGTGCAGCCCATGCTGGGTCACTGCTCAGTCAATAACACAACTGTTTTCTTTCTTTACTGACTTTGTGGAGAGGATTTCTGGGTTGGAAGAAGATTTTGGTCCAAATTATGCTTTCTCTAAGGCTAAAACTCAAAGGAATTCTTCATGATTTCCTTGTTATTTTTACTGCAGCATGATGAGACCTAGACATGCTCTTCACACATTTTCTCTTTGTTTATAGAGATAAGATTTATTTTCTGCGGGGGTAGCATACTGACCCTCTTACCTCTGGTCTAGCATTTTAATTTAATTGACTCTTCCAGTCAAGGTTGGCCTCCCCAGTCAATCTGGTGGTTCTTCATAGTTGAGCCCTGAACCCAGTCTAACCCTGAGTGTCCATGGGTGATTCGATCAGTATGGTTTAGCTGACTAAAAACTGGGCCTCAGGACAATGTAGTCAAGATGTTAATGTTGCAGGTAATCAATATGCATATTCTTTCATTAGCGATGCATTTGGTACTCCACTGGAGTTCTACAACTCCTTTTTATTTTTCAAATTTTTGAAATTAATTTATCTCTATTTTTAATAGATTGAAGGAGAAAAATAAATTGATCCTCATTCTGAAGGCCACATCACAATATTGACTGCTCAGAGCCAGTCACTATAATGACTTCGCAGTTCTCAGTGTGTGGGTATCTGGGGTTCTCCATATTTTTGCTGTTGCAAAGAGAACAAAGCAGGAATACAGGAATACAAATTTTTTAAAGGTAAATTAGGAAGGAGTAAAGTAGAAATCCCTCTTCCCAGTAGAAATCCCTCTTCCCAAGTCTGAAATAGCACTTAGATATTTTCAGAAATCATTTTAAGTAACACTGTACTTAAAAGACAAACATCCTTAGAAGAATATTCATTTTCAAGGAGCCTTTTCTGTTGTTCTTCTTACTTTCAATTCCATCACACAGTAAACCAAATTACTTTGGCTAAATTGCTTTTGGCCTAATCATAAGCTACTTCTTAACACAGTGCTTTGTGTAGTTCCTAACAATTAATTGGAGTAAACTTCAAATGTTCTGTTTCATTAGAGAGATTATCTTTAGGGATAAATCAATCATTTGCTTGGAGTGTGTTTGTAAGAAATCAGAATTAAGGAAGACTTTCCAAATTTCAGGACATTCTCAATATCCTACTGCTTGTTTAAAAAGTATAAGCCTTTGTCAGCACCTAAACAAACAATAAGCTACTTAATACAGATCCTATAGCAGGAGTAAAATGTTAGAGCCTAAATCTAACTTCCAGCATTAGAAAATTATATCAAAGACACCTTCTATTGAAAAGAGAGACAGGGCTCAATAAAAGGAAAGTGATGATTTATTTCTGCTAATTATGAGCTATATGCCTGAAAATTATTTCTCCTCGAATTTAAATATTCGAAGAACTACTATTCTTCCTTAAGTTTCACTGGATAATACTCTCAAGGCCTAAAAACATGAATGTACATTTCCAAGTGGCTTAATTTTTGACAGGGAACAGTTGAAGGCATGAGAAAGCGTGGCTTCCATCCCATCCTGGTTCTTAATTTTGAACGGAAAAGGCTGCTTCACTTCCCGCAGTGATTACCACTAGAGGGGGTGCAAGGACAACACCTGCTTCTCCATTTCTTCAGGGGCTAATAACGGAAAGCTTTTCTTCTCAGGAACTGCATAAACTGTAAACTGAAATGTGGTTATGTTAAGAAGTTTAATATTTACCTTGAAGGCAATGGGGATTAAGTAAATTATTTTATTTTTGAACAGGCAATGGCATTATTAGTTTTACTTGTGAGATTACATGGGCAGTACTGCAGAGCTTGGTTTGTCAGGGTGGGAAAGGAAACTAGAAAATTGGTTAAGGGGGCCTGAACTTGGGCAGTCAAGGAGGGGAAGGGAAACGGCGGACAGGTAGCAAAAGCACTTAGGAGGTAGGGCACACACATGTCGTGGGCCCTGGTCAGGTGCTGCGGACCCACTCGCTTGAAAGAAAGGACTACAAGAGGCATGTGACTTGCATAGCAAGAAGAGATTTGGGTGCGGTCACGATATTACTTCCTCCAGCCTATAATGGAAAAAAGTCTTAAGTCTGGAATTCTGTGCTTTTCTGACCCACACAGGCTACATCGAACCTGGACCTCCCTGCAGGCTTCCGAGAGGTCCTGAGGGGGCGAGTGGGCACAATGTCCACCCAAATCCTTGGTCTTGTTTTATATCCCCCTGCACGGCTTGTCAATTAGTTTTACAGTAAGCTCAGTAACTTTACTGCACATTCAAGTTGTCACGTCCATCCTGCTCTGAGCCCTGACTAGCTCTTGTGTTTCGGACATAAGCGCTACCGCCTAGTAACAAGATTGACTAAGATAAGAACAAACACTTTCCAAGAAATTTCAGCAATTAGGTCTTTGTTGCCTTTGCTGAGAGCAGTTTCAGTCCTGTAAGAACATCAGGCTGATTGCAGTGGATGAAGAAATGCAGGGAAGATAAGGACCTGGGGACACTGAGTGCATTTCACTTCATTCAGTAAGCTTGTCTGTGAAGGGAAGGATGAGGCTGAGGTATCATGAAAATGAATCCCTTCATTTTGTCAATCCAAGTGTTCTTTATATACAGTTAGCTGGATGGCACTTTATTTTAATGTTTTACTATAAAATAAGCCATTGATTACATGATTAAGGATTAAATTTCAGTAAAATGGCCTTCTCTACCATTTTTTTTAATCAACAAATTACTCCTTGGCCATCAATATTTATAAATCTGTGCACACCAACAATAACAGAATGTATTTTTAGGACATGATTCACATAAAGCTTGCCTTTTAAAATAAGTGGGCAGTTATATGTTTTACTCTTGGAGGAGTTGTTTCAAAATATACATCCTACCTCACATATCATGGACCCCCAAAATCCCCCCAAACCATAAAACCTGGGTATATTGGGCAACAAATCCTGAAAAATACCTTAGTGAAAACTGGGAAACACCACGTTGAAATCTAAACCATCAGTAGTTCAAACTCACTGTTGTTTTCTTTTTTCTTTTTAGTAGACTTTAAAAAAACTCCTCATCCAAGGATATGTTTCTTGATTTTTTTCTTTTTTTTTTATAGAGAGGAAGGAAAGAGAGAAAAGGAGAGGGAGAAACACCAGTGGGTTGCCTCATGAATGGCTCCAACCGGGGATTGAACCCACAACCTAGGTATGTACCTTGACCAGGAATCAAACCCACAAACTGTTTTGTGTATGGGACGATGCTCCAACCAACTAAGCCACCTGACCAGGGCTTAGTGGACTTTTTTAAAATAACAGTTTAAACCTAAAACTGTTAAACAGAACAAAAATGAGAAAATTTTTATAGACTTCTCATATATTCTGCATCATTTTACATTTAATGAACCAGTACTGATCCATTACTATAGATTATGTTTCTTAGTTTTTACCTATGTTCCTTTCCTGTCCCGGAAGTCCACCCTGGCTGCCACATTACATGTAGCATGACGTCTCCTTAGGCTCCTCTTGGCTGGGACAATTTCTTAAGACTTTCCTTGTATGAGATGACCTTGATTCGTTTGAAGACTGCTACTCAGGTATTGTGTAAGATGCCTCTCTATTGGGATTTATTTGATGTATCTTTCATATTAAGACTGGGGTTATGGGTTACTGGGAGGAAGATCATAGAGATCAAGTACCATTTTCCTACATCATATTGAGTGTACATGTTACAAGCATGATTTATGAGTTGATGCTGGCCTTGATCACCTGGAAAAGGTAGAGTTTGTCACAATTCTCCACTATAAAATCCACATCCAAGGACTGAAAAGTTATGTTTCACCCCTTGAGGGTAGAGTATATAGATTACATAAAATTATTAGTAAATTATTTGAAATTTTTATGCATAGAAGTTTTGTTACTGCCATATTTATTAATTTATTCACTTATTTATTTATACCATATGGACTTATGAATATTTACTTTATACTTTTGGTATAATCCACAATCTCTTTATTTTGTTGCTCAAATAGTTCCAGCTTTGACTGCCAGTATCTCAGTTACCCAGAAGTCCCTACCAATATTTCCTTTTAACCTTTATCTTTCTTTTTTTGCTCTCAAAAAAGCTAAAAAAAAGGCGCAATAGCTTTGGGATGTCCAAAATGGCTACTTTGGTTTGTCATGTGTTTTTTGTAAAATAATTAATAAGGCTTTTAATAAAGATATTAAAATGCACCTGACATTTTTAAAAAGCCAAACATAATAAAGAGCATTGTTTATACCACAAGCTAATTCACTAAATAGCAATCTATAAATTTAATAAAATTTACAATTAGAAGTCCAACAGACTTTATCCAGTTGGGGATTGGATAAAATGACCTTAAAATTCATGTGAGTGGTGATTGCTGGGGGGAGAGGGTATAAGGGGACTAAATGGCAATAGAAAAAAATGCAATAAAGATTAATTTTTTTAAATCATGTGAAAATGCAAATCTCTGAGAATATCCAATAAAAGTCATTTTAAAACCTACTTAGCAGATGTCAGCAAATACTATAAAACCAGTGGAATTAACTCAATATGGTGTTGGCATAGGACAGATAAATAGATTAGTTTAAACAAATAGTAAACCAAATAATTTTAACCTGACAGAATCCAGCAATACAGCTCAGTTCTCATGTGATAAAATATTAGTGGTATGTTTCCTCAGTGGGAAAAGTTTGGCTTATTTAACAAATGGCGCTGGCGTGACTCCTCAGCTATATGAAGGAAAGTATTTAAGACCACAGGATCTAAGGATCCCACCAGTGGCCCACATGACTCTGTGTATGTGGCCAAAGGGAACGAGTGAAAAAGGGGTAAGGCTGCCAAGTGAAGAGTGAAATTCAGCTTTGCAGGAAAAGTAGGGAACTGGTTTATTCTATTAAGCAGAAGAAACGCAATCACATATACTTGTATGTTTTGGGAAGAAATTGGCAGAATGTGAAGGATTTGTTGGAAGAGAGAAAGTCAAAATGGAGGAGATGTCTATCACAAGAGGGCTTGGGAAGACAAGAAATACAAAGATGGAAGGTTTAAAAGAATCAGGTGAAGAGCTCTGACAACTGGGGAAGCAAACCCCTGCGTCAAACTTGGCCGGCTTTATCATTTTGCCCAGAGTCATTGTCTCTCCTGCATTATCCATTTCAAATACATATATTCCTGCTTTCCAGGTTTTTTCCTCCTGTTCTATAATTATAGTGACCTAAACAGTGCAGATTTTATGTTTATCCACCAACAGTTTCTGTAACACCTTAGTGAAGATCTTTTTCAGCTCCTGGAACCAGCTTTCATCACACTGACCTCCCAACCTCTGCATTGTAACTAGTTTATAGCCTTCAGGCCTCCAGTAAAGGGCTCACTTAAGGAGACCGAAGATGTTAAGTGTTCCCAAGCATAAGAGAGCACATGTAATCAGAATCCCGCGTTATGTCAACAAGTCTTGGCACCAGCTGGTGGGGTTGTGTTTCTTTCTGGAAGTTGGATTCAGCTGTTGGCTGTCTGATGCAGCAGGTGAGACCCAGCTGGGACGCAGCAGACCTGCAGCTGTTTGAGGGGATGGTTGAGGTGTAAATCTTTGTCAAAACAAAGGCTAGATTAGATTTAAAGTTCAAGTTCACTCAAACTTTGGAATGCAAAAGACCTTTGTAAAAGGCATTAACTAAGATGAAAGCAATATTGAAAATAAATATCTTCATGTTATACGAGGATTTCTGTTTTATGAGATTCAAACTATACCATGACTGTAATCCTGGAAAATCTAGGAACAGTGCTTCTTCCCTCTTAAACTTTCTGGCATTACTTTTTCTATTATTATCATTACATCAGTTTATTTATTAAATACTTTGTGCCAGGTAGCCTAATAAGAGTGTTTATTCTCATTTTATTCTTCATTCTAAATCATTTTATTAAACCTTATTTTATCAGCAAGATTAAGTAACTTCTCTGTAGTCACACAACTAGGAAGTGAAAAATTTGCAACGTACCTCAAGTATATACAACTCCAAGGACCATGTTCTTCCTATGTTATATTTTCTCCCAATTAGGCCAAAGCAAAAAATCACTTTGAATACAGAAGAGTCAGTCGTTTTGGTAATGCCTTTTGCTCTTTAGTGCAAATTGCTTTTGTGCCTGTAATCTTAATTTAATTTGATAAACCAGCTAATTATTTCAATGTAAGCACCGAATCTAAAGAAGTTGAAGCTGTTATTTGGCATTCTTTCTCTTGTACCCTTACTGACCAGACTTAGAATATGATGATCATTAGGTGATTATTTAGGACAAGTCACTAAATTTTTTAAATCTCAGTTTACTCACCTATAAAATGGTTTTTCCAAACATTAAATAAGAATATATATAAACATATCTGGAGAATAATAACCACTAAATAAGTGGCAATCTCCTTCCTTTCTATCACACTCCACCCCCTCAGATCTGCGGTGTTCTTAGATCCCTAAAAGTGTGTGCTTTACATTTTAAATGATGCTCTCGTGCTTAGGATGGCACTTAACCCCCCCAAGTAAATATCTACTAGTGGACTTTTAGTACTATGGTAAACAGAGAGGAAAAACGGTAAGTGGTAAGATCTTGCAACATTCTCAAAACCCAGCCAGGTGTCACCTTCCTTTAAAAAATGCTGTGAAAAGGTGAGTATCGGCGAGTGTGAGTTTGGCATTGTAAAGAAAGAAAGAAGCACTTGAAAGGGCAAGAATAAGACAAGTGCACAGAGAGGTTATAACAAAAAATTTTGAAATAAAAACATACAAAAACTGGTAATAAAATGGTGAAACCATTAAACAAACCATTTTGGTAGAAAGCTTTCAATATTGCTAGTGTTTAATATTGTCATTTTAGTCTATTGAGGTCATAATGTTAATAATAATTTTTAATCCATTTACTTTGACATAAATCCTGTAGTCACTATGGATTACCTCAGCCAGAGAAATGAGAGCAGGAGTGAAAATAAAGGATGACCTTTAGTACAGAGGCACAGGAGCTGGGTGCCTTCATTGTTACCACAGAACAAGAAGGGATCCAGAGAATGTAGCATTCAGGTCCATTTTTCCTGAAAGTGACAGATGTGCATTGTAATTGTCTTCCAAGTAAGATCGTGTAATTCTCTCTCCAGAGATTTTGGTATGGTTCTGCCAGGAAACAATTCAGTACCCTACTCCCACAGTTCCTCTTCTTGTCCATTGAGGGTAGAATTCTTTTTGAAAAGAGCCCATGTTTTATTCTGCTGTTTCAAAGACTCTGGAATTCTATGACTACCGTAGAAGAAAGAACATCGTTGTGCCTCAGCAATTCGTTAGATTAAAAATACAACTCAAAATCTTTGTCAAGTGTACCTCTTCCTTAGATAATACTCTGACAGGCAGTATATGTATTTAAAGTCAAAACTGAGCCACGAATGCCTTTAACGTCTCATTGGTGACTCTGGGAGTTCTCAACTGAATAAGGTGCTTATGCCCAAAGTGTTGTACACTAATGTTCAAAACTACGTAACATCAAAGAAGACATGTCGTTGGCAGGAACTGACATAGTTTGAACTTTGATGTACAGGAAACAAGGTAGTAAAAAAAGTGTCCTGTCATTGGGTTTAGGTAATTGAAGAATCACTGAGCCAAAGCCTGAACAGAAAGACAGGAAGATGAATTTAGCTTTCCTCTTCATCAATGTCATATTGACAAGACACCTAACAATATAGCTCTTATATGAAAAATTGTAAGTAAGGCTGACAGATGTGCTGGTGAGGTCTGCATACCTGCTTTGTTACAGTGAGTTTACCTGGAGAGCACATCAGCTTTCATTTAAAATATTAAATATAAAGTTGTAATACAACAGTTTATTGCAAAACTTCATGTCTCATTTCATCAACAATTATTTTTCAGTACATGCAAGATATATGGTCCACTCACAGTATTCAAAGTGAAAAAGACAGAGAACCTCTTTTCACGTAACACTCAGTCGCTCTTCGGGGGTACCAGATTCCATGTCCACAGAATGGAGTTTAGTAAGAATTTATTAAATTATAATCTAGCTCTTCACTTATGGGTTGATCGCCAAGTAGGGGGTGATTCCTGTGTTATTATTTGACTTCTCCACACATTTATATTGGATTTTTTTCTCCTGCCACAGATGAAAGCAGAGGAGGGGCCATGTAGAAGCGACTATTTGTCTAAGAAGGGCACGATGACCTCTAGTGCAATCAAGTGCCTATTGTTAGTATTTAACACATCTCCTGAGAAACAGGCAGTAAGATGCTCCTAGTAAGGTCACCAAACACTTTCTTCAAACATTTAAGAAATGGTTACAGCTTAGGGTTTTTGGCAGTGAGCAACTGCACTGTGCCTTTTATTTTATAGGTATGCTCTGTTGGTCATAAGAACTGTCACTGTATGTTGACACTTCTCTATCTGAGGGAAGATGGCGTTTTTGCTTCTCTAACCAACCAAATAATCTTTTGGAAGTCTCACTGATAAGAAGAGGATTCTAAAGTCACAAAAGACAAACCATGTAATACTTTGTTTGAGATAGTTTTTTGTTTTTATTGTGTCAAGAACAGATAACATGAGATTTTAAGTGTATAACGCGGTATTAACTATAAGCCTAATGTCATACATAGCACATCTCCACAGCTTAACTCATCTTGAGTAACTGAAACTTCATGTCCATTGAACAGCAACTCCTCATGTCTTCCCCTCTCAGGTCCTGGAAACCACCATTCTACTTTCCACTTACCAGAGATATCTAAAAGAGTCAAACTGATGAAAACTCCAGGTATTTTTGAAATATAGTCGATTATAACTCAGACATGAAACAGGACACACAATTTCTGTCTCCATAGGCTACTAAGTGAGCTCATTGCCTCAGTGAATTCACATATGAGTCAAGTTTGTTTCTTTGTTCATTTATTTAACTGAATGTATTACCTCGGTTTGTGGTTTTGGTGTTGCGTGTATAAAGCCACAATTGCCTGCCTTGCTGTCTAGACCACAGCCCTTGAAGACTTGTCCTTAAAGCCATGTATGAGATTGTGAAACAAATAGGAACTGGCAGCTTGTTATGTGTCAGCCCTATTTTAGTTTTGAAAGAGGTAGTAAGGCATGAGACAAAAACCCCCTGCTGAGGGAACCTATATTCTAGTGGGGGAGATAGACAATAAGCAAGTTGAATAAATAAAGCACATAGAATATATAATAGTAACACATACTTAAGAGAAAATATAGAATAGGGAGGGAACAGATGAAATGTCATAGTTCAGGGTAAAAGTGAGTATTGGCATTTTTTAAAAAATATTTTATTTATTTATTTTTAGAGAGAGGGGAAGGGAGGGAGAAAGAGAGGGAGAGAAACATCAATGTGTGAGAGGTGTGAGAGGTACATCAATAGGTTGCCTCTCGCACGTCCCCAACTAGGGGCTCGGCCAACAACGCAGGCATGTGCCCTGACTGGGAATTGAACCAATGACCCTTTGGTTCTCAGGCCAGCACTCAATCCTCTGAGCCACACCAGCCAGGGCAAATATTAACATTTTAGATAACATGGACACAGAAAGCCTCACAGAAAAAATGACTTTTGAATTAAAACTTAATGGAATCTAAAGAATAATATAAATGAACGAACAAAACAGAAACAGACTCAGATATTGAGAACAGACTGACAGTTGCCAGAAGTGGGGCACGTTGGCACTGGGCAAAGAAGGTAAATGGATTAAGAAGTATAGATTGGTAGCTACAAATTAGTAATGGGGATGTAAAGTACAGCATAGGGAATATAGTCAATAATGTTATAGTAACTATGTATGGGGCCGGGTTGGTACTGGAAATATTGGGAGGCACACTTTGTAAAGTATACAGGGTAGGGCAAAAGTAGGTTTACAGTTGTTCATATAGAAAATTATAATTAATAAATAACACAAGAATATACTCCGTGTTTTGCATACTCACAACTGTAACCTACTTTTCCCCCACTCTGTATGATTGTCTAACCACTAAGCTGTCCACATGAAAAAATTACAAAATAATATTGAATGTCAACTTTATTTTTTTAAGTATATTTTATTTGATTATGCTATTACAGTTGTCCCATTTTTTTCTCCCTTTTCTCCCATTCCATCCTGCACCTCCCATCTAACCAGCATTCCACCCCCTTTTGTTCATGTCCATGGGTCATACATATAAGTTCTTTACCTTCACCATTTCCTATACTATTCTTAATCTTCCCGTCTATTTTGAACCTACCATTTATACTTCTTATTCCCTGTACCTCTTCCCCTACTTACCCTCACCCCCTCCCCACTGATTACTCTCCATGTGATCTCCATTTCTGTGACTCTGTTCCTGTTCTGGTTGTTTCCTTAGGCTTTTCTTTTTTAGGTTCAGTTGTTGATAATTGTTTGTTGTCATTTTACTATTCATAGTTTTGATCTTCTTTTTCTTAGATAAGCCGCTTTAACATTTCATGTAATAAGGGCTTGGTGATGGTGAACTCCTTTAACTCTCCTTTATCTGGGAAGCACTTTATTTGCCCTTCCATTCTAAATGGTAGCTTTGCCAGATAGAGTAATCTTGGATGTAGGTCCTTGCCTTTCGTGGCTTTGAATACTTCTTTCCAGACCTTTCTTGCCTGTAAGGTTTCTTCTGAGGAATCAGCTGAGAGTCTTATGGGAACCCCTTTGAGGTAACTGTCTCCTTTTCACTTGCTGTTTTTTAGATTCTCTCCTTATCTTTAATCTTAGGTAATGTAATTACAATCTGTTTTGGTGTGTTCCTCCGTGGGTCCAATTTCTTTGGGATTCTCTGAGCCTCCTGGACTACTTGGAAGTCTATTTCCTTCACCAGATAGGGGACATTTTCCTTCATTATATTTTCAAATAAGTTTTGAATTTCTAGTTCTTCCTATTCTTCTGGCACTCCCATGCTGTGGATGTTGGAACATTTAAAATTGTCCCAGAGGTTCCTAAGCCTCTCCTCATGTTTTTGAATTCTTGTTTCTTCATTCTGTTCTGGTTGAATTTATTTGAGTCCCAGTTTCCTTCCCTTCATTCTTGGTTCCCTGTATATTTTTCTTTATTTCACTTTGCATATCCTTCACTTCTTCCTCTATTTTGTGTCCGTACCCAATAATTTCTGTGAGCATCCTGATTACCAGTGATTTGAACTCTGCATCTGACAGATTGTCTCTCTCTTCATCACTTAGTCTTTTTCTGGCGTTTCCATCTGTTGTTTCATTTTGGCCATATTTCTTTGTCTTGGCACACCTGTTATGTTGTAAGGGTCAGAGCCTTAGGTATTCACCAGGGCAGGGCAGCCCACTTCTCTGTGTTGTGGCACTGTATGTGGGGGAGAGGTCAGAGAGGGAACAGTGCCATTTGCTCAGCTCTTGCCCTGCTTTCAGTCACTTCCCCTGCTACCCAGAAGCAAATTGGGTCCTTTCAGGTACTGATTGCTAGGTCAACTTTGAGGTTTGTGTACATCCTAGGACCCCATGGGTCCCTCCAATGAACTCTCCTGTGAGGCTGGGAGTTTCTACCGCAGCTGCAAACCCCATAGATTTTTACAGCCAGAGGTTTTAAGGCTTTCTTTTCCTGCGTTGGAACCCTGGGTTGAGCAGTCTGTCTCACTCACCAGTTTTTCCTCCCAGCTAATCTGCCTGTGAATGGGGGACTGCCTGGTCTGCCCGCTGCCACCTTGCCCCCCTGGTCCTCCAGCTTCCATCTTTCCTACCCAATCCATTGCCTTGCCCCAGCAGCCAGTCTCCTACCAGTCTGGATGAATGTTTCTTCTTTAACTCCTTGGTTGCCGAACTTCCATACAGTTCAATTTTCTGGCCTTTCTGGTTGTTTTTTGTTTTTAAACTTGTTAATACCTTCTTTTGGTATTGTGAGGAAGCAAAGTGTATCTACCTATGCCTCCATCTTGGCTGGAAGTCTGAACGTCAACTTTAATTGAAAAAATTTTTTTTAATTTTTAAAAAACAGTGAAATGAGGGAGTTGGTCATGTGGCCAACAGGAAGGTGAGCAGAAAAGGAGCAGTAAGTGGAAGGGGGCTGTGGGATGCTGCCAGTGTGGTTGGCGACCTGGGCACCTGGAGCGAAGAGAATGAGGGGAATACCAGGAGGAACAGGGAGCCTGTCATTGTAGGGCCTTATGGAGGATGGAAAGGATTTTAGTTTGTAATCCTGAGATGAGAAACCCTTAAAAAGTTGTGTATTGAAGAGTGACAAGATATGACTTGTGTGTTGAGAATACACTATAGAGATGCCGTGGCAGAAGCAGGGAGGAAGTCAGAATGTTAGGGCAATAATTAAACCCAGGTGACCTTGACCAAGGGTTGGCCATGAGGAGAGCAAAACAAAAAGTCAGCATGATATACGGCTAGAAGGAATGTAGAGTGTGAGAGGAGGAAACGACTCAAGAGTGAAGGCTTATAGGACATAGTTGCCATTGTATGAGACTGGGAAGACTTATGGGATGAGATCAGATTGGAGGGAATAGAAGAATCTGGTTTTGGACATAAGACTTTAATGCTAGTATGGTTTCAAACAGAGGGATCAGTAGATGAGTGAACATATGGTTTCTGAAGTTTTGGAAAGTTTGAACTATATATATAAATTTGGGACTCATCAACAAACAGGTTGTATTTAAGGTTTGAAACTGAATGATGTCAATTAGAGAATTAGAGAATAAAAGCCTAATGAGGACGGGCATGGGGGCAGGGCTTAGAAAGAGGCGTGGTCAACCCGGAATTTTTAGAGCAGCATTTTAGATTTTTCACTGGTAAATCCAGGCCTCATTTGCCCTTTTTCCCCTGTTTTCTTTATTTTCCTCACAATTGGGCATTTATTTTTCTCTTCGTTAATTTATTCATTACGACTAGATTACTAACTAGACAGTAAAAGTTTTTTGGTTTTGTTTTTCTTTAGAGAAGGGATCTTTTTTGCACAATTTATAAGAATGTTAGACACTAGTAAGCATTTAATAAATACTTTCATTTAAGAGAGAAGTTTATAATCATGATTTTTCCTTTATCCGAAATAACACAGTCCCAGTTTTAGGCTATTGTTACTGAGTTCAAGTAGAGATAAAAAGACTACTGAAGGCATTAATTATGTCATAATTTCAGTTTTCAAAAATGGGTCTTGGTGGTTACTTACTGACCCTACCATAAAAGTAAACTTGTTACTTTTATTAGGGTTTACTAATCTGCAGAAAACAATAATTTAAAACAAGGAAAAGAAAAAGAAGATATTGAATTCCCTCCTAGAATTTCCATGATACTATCTATATTTTTTTTGCTCCTGCATGTGTATTTAGAGTGTAATGCTAAAAATACCCTCCAAGGCAGCTGGGTTGTAGATTATAGAAACTACAGCTGTTCTGGGGTAAACTTTTGAACAATGTCATCCAGGATCATTTGTTAATTACCGCCACAGGAAAAGTTTTCTTTTTCTTTTAAGGAACTGAAATGAAAGCCATAAAATGAGGCCTTTCATGCAGCATGGACTATTTTTAAAAATGCTCATGGTATGATACTATGACATAATAAAGTATATGAATAATGTGTCTGAACAGAGTGCCACTAGAAGAATTGACAGTGGAAAGCCAAATGTATGCAGCCTAATTGCATAAACTTACAGCAGTAGATACAAAACCAGCATGACAGGACGAAAATGCTAAGTCGATTTATAAACTGCGTTCACGACAGGGTGAAGCACACATGGCGAACACACGCTGCCGATGCTCGTTCAGCCTGACTTCACTGGAGGCTTTCAGCCCTAACTGAGGGCTTTCAGAGATGGACGGAGCACCTAGTGCAGGGTGCTCTCACACCCATGACCTCATTCAATCCTTGCAACACTCTCTGGAATGTGTATTATTTTTCACACTTTATAGGTGTGGTGACCTGTGCTCTCACAAGGCAAAGTACTTGCGCCAAGTCACCCATTAGTTCTTGTAGATTCACAACATAAACTTGAATTACATCTAAAAATCAAATGATAAGAAGTGGAAACTAAGGACAAAAGAAGTGAAGGAAATTTATATACAGTGATCTGCAAACCTATACACACTGTGGAATAAACTCTCAGCACATACCCTCCCAATCATAGGTCAGAGATGTCACCTACATGCCATGGGATCAGCACCTGTAAATGAAAAGACTGTGATTTTAGAGTCACAAATAGACTGATACTAGCATTTTTTTCTCTAAATGGAAGTTACAGTGACATCCTGTGTAGCATATTATTAAGCAACAGTTTTTATAACTATGAAAGTATCTGCTTAGGAGGCTTTTCAACAATAAAAATTTAAGAATAATAACACTCTTTGCAGAGGGTCCCTATGTTTGCTCTGAATTAATTCCTGCTAATGTTATTTGGTTGGTATGTTTATGTATTTAGTTAAGGCAAAGGTGTAAGCAGAAAAGCACAATGACAAGGATTTTCACCAAGAGCTCCTTCACTTCTTTTGCATTCTCCCCAACTTTAATGGATTTGCTGTTAATGATGACAAATGTGAAGAAAAATAAGAACATAAATCACAAAAATTGGTCTTAGAGTGAAAAATAAAGCTCATCTCTCATACATAATAGATGATTGACCTATAATTAAGGCTGGGTGCACAACACCTTGCTCCTTGTCATCCCTCACATACTGGAACAGGTGTGACAGGGTGGGACACAATCACCTTGAGTGCCAACACTTGACACCTAACACCTGCTTTGTGCCTATTAGCTACAAAACCCAAAGTCTCTATGGCCAAGTTTCCCACTCTGTTAAAAAGAAGGTAATGCCATTTGTCCTGACTGCAGTAGTCTTCCTGCATTTGTGGTTTCTCTTTCCACAGTTTCAGTTACCTGTGGTCCAAAATATTAAATGAAAAATTTCAGAAATAAACTATTCGTAAGTTTTAAAACTCATACCTTCTGAGTAGCATGATGAACCCTCTCACTGCCCTGCTCCTTTCCAGCAGGGACATGAATCACCCCTTTGTCCAGTGTAAGCACACAGTATACACTAGCTGCCCATTAGCGACCATCTCAGTTATCAGATTGACTGTCTGATCACAGTGTATGACAGTGCTGTGTTCATGTAACCCTTAATGCATTGTTATATAGTTCTGCAATATTGTATTAGTTATTGTTGTTAATGTTGTATTGTGCATAGTTTATAAATAAGACCTTATCATAGGTATGTATGTACAGGAAAAACCATAGCATGTATAGGGTTTGTGGTACCATCACCTGTTTCAGGCATCTACTGCAGTCTCAGAAAGTATCCCTGAGGGGTAAGTTTGGACTACTATACTTCTCAAGGATGCTGTGAAAATAAAATGAGGGCATACCAGCATGGGGCAAGACTCAGCTCTCTGAGGGGTGGTGTGATAAGCAGGATTCTCCCCAGTGGCTGCACATTTGTATCACCAGTGAGGATTTTAACATTCCTGAAGCTCAGGCAACACTCAAACCAATTCAATCAGAGGCTTTGGGAGCAGGACCCAAATATTAACACTTTTTAAAAGCAACTCGAAGGATTCGTCTGTAAAGCCAAAATTGACACTCACAGCATTGGGGGATGTTCGGTAGGTAACCCCCTCCTGCACAGTGCGCCGTCTTCCTGATTCTGAGATGCCCCCATGGTCACTGATGGTGGACTGTGAGGCCCAGATGACTGTGGTTTAGATGTATCACTACTCACACCCAATGCTGTAGCCCTCCCTCTAAGAGGTCAGCACAGGTCAGGAAACAATGTGAATTGGCTGACAACTTGAGATCTAAAGACATGAGGTACAAAGGTGGTATAGTCAAATGTTTTGGAGACAAACACATATTGCACAATTTTTTCCCCAAGAGCCAGTTCAAAATACCAATTATCTAAATAATGAAATGTTTCTGACCATGGTAGAAACAGCCATTTATCAATGTATGCCCATCTCGTTTCAGTTTTATTTTTTTATGTGGAGGATACTTTAAAAAAAGAATCCCAAACTTAGGGAGTAGAGCTAGTTATGATATAAACGTAGAATTTAGAATGAGATATGAATTTACTGACTATAACTGGGCTTTTACTAACGTAAGTAAATTATTTTTTGGATGGGTATAGCAGGCTGTCTTTATGGCATTAGACGTTTACAAATTTTTTTTCCTGAAAAAAAAAGTGTTTATTCACTCAATCATTGAGGGTCCACATAATCCAAGAAGGTTTTTGAAAGGTACCTGAAAGAGACAAATTTATTTTTGTGGAGTCAGCTAGAAGCTACCTGTTCATCAATGGAGCAATTAAAAGACTCATTTTACAAGGCAAGAGTTTAACAACGCTATTTCACAGTTGATCTGAGTCAGCAGGAGAAGTAATTTTAATGTAGACTTTGCTTTCCCCCCAGTCATGGTTCATCAGTTACAGCTATAAAATTCATCAAAAGGTTATATACAGCATAAATGTGACCAAGGAGGGTTGTCAGTTTTAAAATCTGAATCTGAAGAAAGTCTATTGCTAATCTTTTGAGTTTTATTTTGGGGAAGAGTTAACAACAGAGTAATTATAGTAGCAAATGCTGAGTGCTTAAGACTTACTGTTTACATATGTCCCATAAGAAAGGCAATGTAAGCTTATGAGCTATAATAAATCCATCTTATATGGTCTACTTACTTGTCACTCACAAACCTGAAAATCTGCCTTTACCTTAAACTAATGAGACAAGCATATACTTAAAACTTATTTAAATAATCCAAACTTCCATAATTGAGGAAGACTCTCTGAGCACCAAGTTTTATTATCAATACTTACCATCATTGCTTTGAGTAATTGGGTACAATCTTTCACAGCATTGATTGGGTAAGTGTTGGGGGAAGCGCAGAAAAACAGATGCATTGGAAATCCTGGTTTTGATGCATCCTGTGAGAGCATGTCGGGGGAGAGGAATGGAGAGCATTGAGGTTTCTACTGGAGGAAGGGTATCGAGTATTCTATATTTCTTTTCTGAAAATATACACAGAATTAATACAAACTTTGTGCAGTAACAAACAGCCACATTCTTGGGCATAAAACAAGGCTGAGAAAACCTAAAGCAGCATGAAGGAGATTCCAAGCAGGAGCAAAGCAAGCAGTGGTGTGGAGTAGCAGGTGGGAGACCAGCGAGGACACTCGTGAGAGGCTATCGGGGAGGAAAAAGTTTCCTTTCTTTCCTTCTAGGTTCTTTGGTTGGCCTAATAATTAGATTAACACAAGACAGATTAACAGGGAAAGAAAACAAATTTAATTTTGTATGCATGGGAACCTCTCCACATGTGAGAGGCTCTCAAAATTGAGGCGTATGTGCCATCCTGAGCTAAGGAGGACGGCAGAGGTCTAGGATCCCAAAGGCAAAGAAGAAAAAGCATAGGAAGATGAGAAGAGCAGATGTTTGGTAAAAAAATGTCCTCCGTGCCACGCAGATAAATCGTTCTGACATAAAAAGTTATCTTTGGGACAAGCTTTTTTCCTGGTACAGGGCCTCTATCTGAATTCTTTTAGGTAGTTAAGGGGGAGGTAAAAAGCTCTTCCTGAGTCTGCTAGGCCTTGATTGTTTTTAACTCAAAATAATTGACATAGCAAAGCTGCACGTTCTGGGGTGGCCCGCTCTGAACCCCAAGACAAGTATTGGAGTGACAGCTTAGGGCGTTGGCTGGTATTAGCACATCTTGCACCTGCCAAGCTCAGCACAGGATGGCTACATGAGCTGCTTAGCATTATGGGTGGAATAGAGCCTGGCAGTGACAAGGAACACAGGCAGGATTGCTCATGAAGAGGTTGTGACAAGAGAGTGAGCCGTTTGAATTATCATGAGGCCTCGCACATTGTTTCGAGAGTGAAACATAGAGCACAGCAAAGAATCAGAATGATTTTGTTTTTGTTAAGCCTCTGCATCCGCTATACTAAAATATCTACAGAGAATGAATGTATACATCAATGAACACTTTAGGCTATATGCCGATAGAACACTACAGTCCCACGAAGGAATTCAGCAAATGTTTAATTGAGTGACTAAGCGTCCCTGTGTTCAGTGTTCACATCCAAATCCTTGTGCTGTCACTTCCCACATGTGTGGCGATTATGCAACTTTTCTGTGCCTCAGTTTCATGTGGACAATTGAAATTGTGCTACAAAATAGGTTGTTGTGAGGATTAAATACATTTATTCTGAAGAAAAACACTAACCAGAAAATAATAGCAGTTGTTCTTTTCTCAAGAGCCTTTTAACCAAGTAGACTAAGTACGAGTATATAATCATAAAACCTCTGTATCATTAACCCTTTTCCATCCTGGCCACTTCATGGAGTGTGTTAGCTCAGGGGCAGGTGCGTGGCTCTCAAAGTAAATTTCAATTAATGGATTGAATTAATTCTATTACCAGTAATCCAGCAAAAACTTAAAAAGCTTTTTCTAAAACACACTTGAGATAATGTTAAACAAGGCATACCTTTGTTTAGGAAAGCAAATAGTGCAGGAGCACTTGAAGTAACAGGAAGTGATCTGCTGAGCCGGGGGTGCTTCTGCCTTTCAGGTTAACTCCCCAAATAATAAATTTTTAAAATTTGAATAATAACATATATGTACAGGAAAAGGCACAAATTATTAATGCACAGGGCAGATTTTTACAAAGCGAACAAAACCGTGTAACCACCAGCTAAATCAGGCTGTAGAACTGCCATGTCCAATGGATAACCCACTAGTCACACATGGCCACTGAGAATTTACAATGCAGTTACAAAAACTGGCAATTGATAGTTGGACAATGTCTAACTATATTTGAGTGTGTGAATCTACTTTTCTGTCCATAAAATTCACAAAATCAAAGTATAGTTCAAGAATTGTCATTGAAAATTAGTGTCTGAATTGAGGAAGGCTGTAAATGTAAAAATAACTGATTACAAAGCCTTAGAAAAAAATAAAAGTAAAATATCTCAACACTTTTTACACTAATTTTGTATTGGAATAAATAAAATGTGTAAAGTAGTTTGATCTGCTTCTTTTTACTTTTTAAAAATGTGGCTACAAAATATTTTAAATCACATGGAGCTTACATTTTATTCATTTTGGTCAGTGCTTAACTAAAACATTACAAGTACCCTTGCCTCAGCCTCATGACAATGCCTGGCTAGTAGTACTAGTTAGTCCTCTTTATTGCTCTTTAATATTCCACCGTTCAAAACACCATAATTTATTACTTATTTATCCACTCTACTGTAAATGGTTCTTCGCATTATTTTCTTTTTTTCTTCTTCCAAATATTTTGTTTTAGAAGCTAGATGTCTCTGACTTTTGAAGGAGCCTGTTTTTATGGAACTTCCTCATGTTTACAATTTCTGCAGGCATGTTGCTCTCCACCTCTGTCTAGAGCTCCTTTCTTTCTTGGAATATGTGATTGAATGTCGTCTACTACAGCTAACGCACAATTTTACATTCTGTTTCCCAGCCTTCTCCAGATCCATGGTATCACAGGCTACACTTACACTAAATGTGTTTTTCATCTCACAACATGAATCTCCTGCAATCTACCCTGCAAAATTGTTTTCTGACCACTGCCATCCTATTGCAACACCAGTGCCACTTATTTTAGATTTGCAGCACAGCGGCAGCAGCTCAAGTCAAGGCACCAATTTCTATTTTAGTCAGAGTGTATGAACTTACCAAAAAAAAGCCCCCAAATCTCAGCTTAACATTACAATGGTGCTGTTATGGCTGTGCCAGTACCTGCCTTGGTAGCATGTCCCAGGAGAAAAGGAATAACGAGGGCACTGATGAGTCCTGACTTTTTACTACAAAGTCCTGTTAAATCCCCTGTGGTGTCTTCCTATTGCCTCCGCACTTCAACTTTAAAAACTATCACATGTCGCTCTTTGATAACTTACTCTCCTCTTTTTGGAAATTGCTATAAATTATGTTGTATCTCTTGTATTGGTACCCTATGTCACTTTTCTTTTCCTCTCACTTTTTCTTTTTCCTAGTTCATTTCTTGAATCTGTATACACCCTCTAGTTAAAGTTTTTCTTGTTTTGGTTATGTTCTATTCCTTGAATTATCTTCTGGGGATGTGCTGGTTTTTTACCTTGAGTTTCCTTCTTCGTATTCCAGGGGTTCTTCAATTTACTTTGGTTCCTCTATGGTTCACATTAAAGAAAAAAAAACTGAATAGAAAAGCTATATTTGTTGGTGGGCTTACTGACTGAGAGACTTTATTTTAGAATGATTGGAAAAGAGCTATGGCCCTCAAATATGAAAAATGGGTGATCTTTACCAAGCAATTCTAAAGCCATCTCCATTTTCCTTGTTCCCCACCTCCCTCCAAAAGTGTCTTCACAGTGTAACTCAACAGTATTCTGTTTTGTCTTATTTATGCTTTGTTACCCAACCACATGTTCTGTGTGTTGTTTTTGGAGAGAGCCTAGTGACTACATTCTCCCACCTTTTCTTCTCATACTTGAAACCTCTCCTGGGCCCTGTTCAGCAGCTTGGCTCTGCGCTCTGCATTCTCCAGGCTGGTTCGTCAATCAGACCTTCTCCGTCTACTTTCTGCTTTCCAGTGCTGGATCAAATCACTTCTCTTCTGATGGCCCATACCCATCTCTCTCTCTGTTAACGTGTTTCTTTCCCTTTATTTTTGCTTACACCAGATTTGCGGAAGGAGAGAATATTCTTAATCTTTCATTTGAACAGAAGTTCTAGGTTATTACACTCTAATCAACCCAAGAGAGGATACACATCTTTTTTTCTGGAGGCCAATTGGGTAGTAAGATGAAGTAAAGAGTCAGAATGTTGTAGAACACGAAGCAAAATACTGATTTCACTGAGCTAGTCAAGGAAAGTGGGGTATGCCAATAGCTCCCACCTACATTCTGGTCTCATTATATAGTCTAATTGAACTGAAAGCCAGGAAACTACCTTGTTTTCATGGAGCTCAGGCATTTGTGTCATTTTAAAAGTGTAGTGTACATTACATTTTATTTGGAGGCTACTGATAAGTGTTCTTCACTCTCCTCAAAATATTATGAGCCATTTATTGTTTATATATTGATCATATGGAAAAATACTCAGAAACAACAAAATCTCAATAATTAAAATAACATCCACAGTTTCAGTTGACAATGGTTTATTATGAATTTTTACCAAATAGCTAACCAGATAGGGAGTGTTTACTTAACAAGAGATCAAGTTTTGTTTTATCTATTCTACACTAGAGAATACTTGACTAAGTCTTGAATGGTCATGTTTAATTCTCTCAGTGGTCAGTTTGCTGTGTTGTTACCAGGGTAATAGTGGTTTAACTGAAGGAATGACACAAACACAATTAAAGAACTAAAATTTTGTTTGTCCAATGATTGGAATATTTTTAGAATATTATACAGAACACAAGTCAGAATACTCACAATGGAGGTATATGGGTTTGCCAGGTCTCACACAAATTACCAGGGCCTATGAAAATTCTGTCAGCTATTAGAATCTTAGGGTTTTTTTCTTTGATGCCATACTGGTTAGCACAAATGACAGTCCTAACTGTCCTGGAGATCCCAATTACATATGTTCCTGCATGTCAGGTACAAATAACTGGTGAAGGAAACTCCTGATGTGTTTTCAGGTATTCTACTGCAGAGGTATGGCTCTCAGAGCAAACTTCAATTGATGGGTTGAAGCCAAGGTCAGTTCCCAGGTATATCATCTGGCAGACATAAGCTTCAGGCCTGCGGTTGGGCCCTTTCTGTACATGTGATACACTAAAGGCATCACACAGAATACTTTTACCCAGTTTTAGCTGGATTCTGTCATTAACCAAGGTTCTTAACCTAAATTCTGCTCTCCTTTATAGAGAGAGAGATTAGGATTCTAACAGGTGATAAAATCCAAGTTAGCCTAATTCCTCAACATTATCTCAGTTTTTAAAGAGAAGTATAATGTGAAAACTTTTTTTTCAGCTTGTAATGAGGTAATATTTAATAGCATACATAAGTATCACCTAAATTAACAGGGGTGAAGTCTGTCTTTCATATCTTACATTTTGGGAAGCTCTACTCAGCCATACTGCTCCAAAGTCAACCCAACCCTTGGCCAAAGCAGTGGGACACTCTAGCAAACTACTCACTTGGTAACCAAGCATTTTCTTTTCCTTTTTTTTCAAATTTACATAAAATAAAATTGACTTTTTCGTGTGTAGAGTTCTATGAGTGTCAGTGCATGTAAAGAGTTTTGTAATTACCACAATCAGAATAGAAAGCAGCTGCATCACCCCAAAATACTGTTTTCTTTGTAGACAAACTTCCTCCCTGCTCCACTGCCTGCCAACCACTAATCAGTTTTTGGTTCTTGTAGTCTTTCCTTTCAAAATGTCATAAATGAAATATTATAGTATGTATCCTTTTGAGACTGGCTTCTTGCACTAAGTATATGCCTTCCAGATTTAGCTATGTTTTTTAATGTATCAGTCATTCATTCCTTTTTATTATGATACAGTATTCCATTGTATGGATGTACTACTACAGTTTGCCTACCCATTCACTGATTGAAAGCCATTTGTGTTGTTTTGTTTTTTGACCACTGTAAATAGAAATGTTATAAGCATTTATGTGCAGGTTTTATGTGAACATAATCTTATTCCTAGGAGTGGTGAGTATATGTTCAATTTTAAAAGAAGTTGCCAGACTGCTGCTTTGCATTCCCCGCAGTGAAGGTGAACTCCAGTTGCTCCACGTCAGCACCAGCATTTCATACTGTCAGTCATTATTCGTTCATTCATGCATTCATTTATTCATTTATTTGTTTACAGCTTTAGCTGTTCTAACAGATGCTAGTACTGTAGCATTATGATTTTAATTAGCATAGCATTTACTTAACTGCCAGAAATGTGACCATTGCATGTGTTTGTATGTTCATTGACAAAGTACCTGTTCAAATCTTTTGCCGTTTTTAAATTGTATTTTTTTTCTTACTCTGGAGTTTAAAGAGTTCTTTAAATATTCTGAATACAACTTCTTCATTATACATGTAATTTATATATATTTTCTCCTAATCTGTAGTTTATCTTTTCATTTCTTTAACCATCTCTTTCACAGAGCAAATATTTTTAATTTTGCTTAAGTTTAATTTAGTTTTCTTTTATCAATTATGCTTTTGTTATATTTAAGAATTCTATGCCTAATGAGAAGTCAGGCATTTTCTTCTAAAAGTGATAGTTTTACTTTTTATATTGCTTGTATTATCCATTTTGAGTTCTTTTTTTAAAGTAAGGTGTGAGATTTATGTTAAGGTTCATTTTTGTTTGCTTGTATGTAGATATCCAATTTTCCCATTATCATTTGTTGAAAAGAATATTCTTCTCCCATTGAATTGCTTACTTCTCTACTCTGTTTCAATGTCTATATATGTATTCCTTCTCCAATATGAAACTGCATGATTATAGTAGCTTTATATAGCAAGAGTTTAAATAGAATAGTGTGAGTCTTCCAATTCTATTTTTCTTTTTCAAATTATTTTGGCTATTCAGATTCCTTCAATGTTTTGTATGAATTTCAGAATCAACTTGTCTATACCTACAATCTGACTCAAGAACTCAGATCTTCCTTCTTGCTTCAGCTTGCAGTCTTCTCCAGTTTGGAGACTCCAGCTTCAATTACTGACCTTCTTTGAGTGATGCTATAGAAATATCTAAATGTATATTATCTAAAAGTTCTATCTGAAAATGGAAGACATTCCCCACAGGTTACTCAGTGTTTGACACCCAAGTGTCTGAGGGTAACTTTTTATTTTTAAGTCAGCTTATTTTCTAAGAGGTTTGGAAAGAGTGGAAGGTGAAACTATTAGTATAAATCAGATCCTAAAGTTATCATAGATTTCAATTTTCCCAAGTATTTTAGTAATTGTTAAAGAATAATTGCTTAATTATTCAATTTTTAAGTGAGAAAAATCATTGTTGAGGTGTTTCTGTTTTTGTTCTTTTTTAAATACCTGTTATAAACACACATTACATATGACAAATGGATATTTTGACAAGAAATTCCATGTGCGTGGGTGTGGGTGATAATGTATCAACAACCAATATAAATTTCTTTAAAACAAAATGTGATACCTGTGTTTTTCAAGTTTAGTTTAAATTTTTTGTTTGCTTATACTTTTATGGGGATTGGCTGGTTAGGATTAGTTGTTATTAAGTCCCATCCTGTTTTAATTTTAGTACCTACTCTGCATATTCACAACATAGGCACAAAGGAAAAAATCAATTTTATAACCAAAATTTAATAATACATCATATTTATACACTGTGAAGCTGGCTTGGACACAGTTTGGCCTCAATTTCCAGTTAAAATCCGATGCACCAAAGGCTCTGTTCCTAGTGGGCTCCAGCGCCAGGTACCTGGGAAGCTCCACTTTCTAGTGCACTCGCATGGATGGCAGTTGCCCTGCTCTTTGAGCTCAGGTGTGCTGCCGTGTTTGCTTGGGAAGAAGGAAAGCTGATTCAGGAGTCATTTATGAAACACATGGAACATAAAATACATGATTTCCTCTGAAACTCACAGAGGTTCTGGGGCATGATACCTCCTAAGTAGAATTGATAAGCCTAAAAACAAAAGTGCCCTTTCATAGCACGCGGCTGAATTATTTCCTCGGTAATTACTTTAATGGGAGGACAATTTCACTTTGGGTGACCTCAGTGGTTAGATAATGTAAGTCAGAAAATTGGATGTAAAATGCTTGCAATTTGATTGCCCCAACTATCACATCCTCCTGTGGAAATTTCTACCTTGAAATCTTTACTGTCTAATTTGTGAAGTGTATCCAGAGAGTATCCTAAGTAATCTGTGGCCTATTAACTGACTAGAGAACTACTTTATATTTTAAGAATTTAAAACCTCTTACATAGTTCCATTCAGTTATGTAAGGCAGTTATAGCAAGTATTCTCCCTGGTGGTAGTACTTACATTTGGGGTCAAATCATTCTTTGTAGTACGCATGTCCTTTGCATTGTAGGATGTTTACCAGTGTCTCAGGTCTCTGCCTCTTAGGTGCCAGTAGCACCCTCCCTTTCTCACTGGTCATGACGATCAAAAATGTTCCCATACATTGCTAGTTGTCCTTGATTGGTGGAGAGCAAGATCCTCCCCAGCTGAGACTGAACTAGATAAAGGTAGCACTAAGTTGTAACCTACTTTTGCCCAAAGTTTGTGACTTCAAATTGGAAACACGGTTTATTAAAGACAAAAATTTATGTTTTGAAAAAATTATGTTAAAATCAGCTTAATGAAGTGAGCTATATAATGCATTGACATTTATATTAAAGGATGTATTGAACTATCTCAGTGCCATTTTATTTTCTGAACATTCCAATATCTCTTTAGAAGTATGGATTACATGCAGATCACATGTCGCCCATAAGTGTCAAATTTAGTTACTTCCGTGATTTATTTTTGCTATAAGATATTTACTTTTCTGCACAGGCGAGTTGATTTTTCTGGTTGCTGGGTATTTCTATTTTATGCCGAACTCAGTGGACTAGTATGGAGCAGCTATTTGTGGAATTGTGTGAAAATATTCGAGTCATTTTTTTTGGAATCACACTTCTTCATATTCAGTGCTGCAATTTTATGTAATTCAGTTATGAAATGAATCTATTCTTCCAGTTGTTTTGGACTCATTTACAACCTTCAAACTTCCTCAGCAGGAAGTCTTTAATAATTATGGTATGCTGTGTTTCTGTTTTTCTTTGTTCACCTCCCTACAAGGGACTGGTGTCTACTAATCTATCTCCTTCCTTCTCTATTGTGTATTAAGTAAACTTAGACTGATATTTGTTAGATTTAAAGTGAAGAATAGAACCATTCACTTTATATAGTAAGAGAAAATATTTAATTCATACTAGAGCTATTTAATATTCCAAGGATATGATTGAAATGCAATAGTATGACTTGTTTCATAGTAATTTTTATTAGCAAGTAAAATATTTTAAACAATTCCATATAAATTATGTTTTAACGTTTTCATTCCCATATAAACCTCACATAATTCAGTATTAATGAGAAATGTTTTCATAATTTCAAAAAGCATTCTCCATTGCAGTGCAATTTAATTATATTAAAAATACAAAATTTCCATCAGTTCTTTTTAACAATTGCTTATTAAATGGTATAGGTAAATTGTCATTAAAATAAAACATTTATTATACTGAAACTCCAGCTAAAAATGGTCACTTCTTTTTTTTGAAATCATTGTTAACAGGATTGTAAATAGTATTTTGACAGTTCACACTAGGCTTTGTCATCAGAAGCATAATTCATCTTTCTCCCACTTTGGTGAAGGTGACTATACCACTGTGATAGATACACTGACTTGCCCGTGACAGCAAGCAGTTGTACCTAATGGTTCCAGATTACCAAAACAAAAACAAAGCACATCACCAAGTAAAAAATGTAAATTAAAAATCCCGCCCTACCTTAAAAGAATAGCACTAATTTCATTTCTTCCCTTTTGGTTACACACCTCAGCAAAAGAGTGCTAGTGGCCAAGAATGATGGCGTTTTCTGAGGAGGCTGCTGAACTTTGAGGCCGGCGGTGCAGGAAAGGCAGAAAACAGCAAGCAGGCCGTAGAGGATGGTTTGGGGGAAGCTCGACGGGCCGGTGGAAGCCGGCTATTCTGGCAGCGGGAGGGATCAGAGATTTTCAAAGGTGTATTCTGGGCCCGTTTTTAAATACTACAATTTTTGGTAGGATATCCAAAGGGATTAGCAATCTTGAACAAAACTAAGCTAGTCCCCAAGGGTGGCAGCATATACATTTACCTTATACAAGTCCTAACAGTTCGCCTTAAAACCCGCACAAATAGGCCGTTCTCTTATTTGCCTCTGAGCACTTGTTGGCTGCTTAGGAAGAATTGTTTACTGCCCTCACATTGCTTTCTCATATGTACCCTCGGCCAAATTCAGGAATGTCCCAGGAAACAGGTGGCGTTTCTTTGTAACTCTGCTTGACAAAATGCTTCTACTCCCTTAGCTAGCAGCTACTTATACCAGCTCTACCTACATCACAGGATTACTCAGGGAGATCCTCTAGGAAACACAACTTACATTTTGATTATGTTTGACAGCATAACTGTGATGGAGAGGTGAAATATCCTTGGGCCATGTTAAAAGGCCACAAGCCCCTCATATTGTAGGCTTAGCGAACTGGTCAGTCATCATTCCTCCACCCATAGCACATGTAGACATTACCAATCAATCACTGCACTAGCCTCAGTAAGGGCCGAGATGAGTCCTTCATCAAACAGCCCCCAGGACAGCCAATTCTTCGCTAGTTTATCAAGTCGGGACAAGTGTTGAAACCTCTGCATCATCCTTATTTTAATCCTCTCTCTGCCACTGAAAGTGGTGTGACCTTGAGCTAACTGTACCTCTTGGTCTTGAGCTTTCCACCTATAAAATAAAAGGGGACTTATTTTTCAATTCTACCATCACTCACATGACTGTATAACTTTATCATAAAAAACATTAGCTTGCCTGTGAAAATTTGAATATTTCACCCTGACTGGTGTGGCTCAGTGGATTGAGCGCTGGCCTGTGAACCAAAGGGTCACCGGTTTGATCCCCAATCAGGGCACGTTCCTGCGTTGCGGGCCAGATCCCTGGTGGGAAGCGTGCAAGAGGCAACCACACACTGATGTTTCTCTTTCTCCCCCCTTTCCCTCTCTCTAAAAATAAATATATAAAATCTTTAAAATTTTTGAATGTTTCATTAGCTTACTATGACTTATTTGTAAGAAAGTTACATTAATCCAGAGTATTATAGGTCTTGAAAAATGTTTATAACAACTCTATTTATAAAGCAAAGCTAGATTATTTCCCAGAAATTATTTTTTGGTGCTGATCAGGAATTCTGTGAGTTAAGGCCAACTAACAATAAAGCAATGCTTTTTTAAAGAATATGTGTTTTTTTTCCCAGCATTCCTTCCTAAAAATTTTCAAGTCTTAGTAATTAACTCTGGCTTCTAATTACACTGTATTTAGCACTCAGTGTTCACATGAGAGCAATTCGACCAAAATTCACTTAACATATGGAGCTGCAGCTGTTATAGGAAAACAAGCCCAAGAAGGCCCTAATGTGTGCCTCCTAAGTTCCAGGTATAGTGACACAATGCAAAGTTAAGTGTTGTAATCCATTTCCAGTTATGTAATATTGAAAACATCTACCATTAATATCAATTTGATTGTGTAATAAAACTCTTTAGAGATGGTAAGACTTTTGCAAAGAGAGGAAGAACTGTACTTATGAGGCATGAGGTCCTGGTACTCAAAACTGTAGCGTCTGGAGACACTGTCTTAGTGCAGACACTTGTATGACCTCACGGAGTTATGGAACATCTTTGTGCCTTGTTTTCACACACACAAGAAGGAGACAGCACCTATCACACAGTGGGCTTGTGTGGCTGCCTTGGATAACATATGCACACTTCTTAGAATGCTGTTTATCAACCAGTAATGGTCCAACAAATGTTAACTATTATTATTAACAAATAAAAATGTTTTATGTTGTTAGGTGTCCCCTGCTGTGGACTGAGGCCCCTTGGCCCACAGCGGCCATAGCACCACAGAAATGATTTCTATAGTTTCATGTTTCTCCAAGTACACCTGTTAAATTTTGGCATCTCCATCAATGCTCTGGAGGCTGTGTACACACGAGGACTCACTTCTGTGACTCATGAAGCAACTTCAAGGCTCAGAGCTTATGCCTACAGGGTGTTATGATGCTACAAGCTGCTCGACGGCTACCTCTGGGTCAGTCTGGAAAGCTGTACCATCACAGATTCAAACACCTGATGCAGGTCAAGAATGAGGAAATCCATTTCTCTTCTATTCCCTGTGTATACTAAGCTCCCAACCTCAGCGGATATCACAGGGCTAAAGGTTAGCAATCGAAGGGGTCCTCGCTCCTGGAGATACGATCCTGCTGTTCACTTGGCTCTCCCAAGTGAGGCCTCCCTCCCTCACTCACCAATCAAGAGCCTTCCAGAAGAACAACTGTGTTTTGATTTACTATCACTCGGCACAATTTAGGGAGGTTCCAATAATGTCTGGTCTCTGGGACAAGTCCTTAACTGGCACATTTGTCTTCAGGATCCAGGATCTGTCCTTGGTTCAATATCATTACAAGAAGGGCAGGAGTCCTGGTTTACAGGCAGGGAAGCAAACCTTGGCAAACCCAGTGCAAAGGCTGCACACTAGACCAGACCAATTAAATCCAGAACCTCTGGCGCTGAACCAGTGCATCAAGATTACTTCAACTTCTTCAGTATGGTGAACAGCCAAGGCTGAGAACCAGTAATTTTAGAGTTCAGAACCTTTCTACACAAAGTGTGATCCCAGCATCCTTGACCACCTGGAGCTTGTAAGAAATGCAGATGCTCAGGCAGCCCCCAGGCCTACTGAACTAGAGTCTGCACTTTAACAACATCCTTCAATGACTACACACTAAGTTTTGAGAAGCTCTGGTTAAGAAACTGCAGGGTAATTTAGTAGTTCTCAACCAGCCCTTAACATTCATCTGATCACCTAGAAAGCATTAAAAGTCTACATGTCTGTCCTTCCTGTAGCCCCTGAGATTTCACCAGTCCAGAGTGAGATACTGACCTGGAGATTCCAATGCTTCTCTCAAGATTGAGAACCACAGCAACTAAACTGTACCATGTCTTGGCACTTTCCATCCTTGAATTGGCAAGATTGACTTCAGAAATACAACAGATTCAAAAAGATACTTTGAAAACACAAGGACACATTTTTTTCTCCTTAATTTTTAGGCAAGTGCTTATTTCCAAGCCTTTCAGTTCCCTTTCCTTAAAAATTTAAAGGACAATGAAATTGCTATCTCACTCTATAATTTATGCTGGACTCTAAATAATGAGTTTTTACTTTTACCTACAATAAATATTTTTTATTAAAATATATACTGGATAGGGCAAAGGTGGGTTTACACTTGTTCATATGGAAAAGAACACAATGATTAATAAATAATAATACAGAATAAACTCTCTTTCTAATACTTACAACTATAAACCTACTTTAGCCCCACTGCGTAGGTTGTTTTGTTTTGCTAAGTAATGGTATTGATGGGTCCCACAATTTGGACTCTAAAATAAATGTCTGATTTACTTAACGTAAAAACAAATTCACTTACAGTGCTGCTTTATTCAGTATAACTGACCAAAAAAAATTATAGTGGACACAGTTAAACAGGCAAGGAAGACTTTAGTGAATACTGCTGCCATAGAGCAGAGAGGTTGAACCCAAGTCTGCTGAAACAAAAGGTAGGGGGGCTTCTAAGTAATGGGTTGAGCCAGTAGAAACATGCTAGAGGACCTGCAGGGGTGTTGAAGCTTTTGGTGTCTCTGGGCCACATTGGAAGAAGAGTTGTCTTGGGATACACATTAAATACACAAACACTAACGAAAACAAAAAAAATCTCACAATGTCTTAAGTAAGTTTACGATTTTGTGTTGGGCAGCATTCATAGCCATCCTGGGCTGCATGTGGCCCACGGGCATCGGGCTGGACACCCCTGCTAGGGGAAGTTTGGTCAGTGTGCTTAGGCCATTTATGTTTCCTAATTGTCATTTATTGTACATTGGGCTCCTACCCCACCCCACGGAAACTGGGAGATAAAGTGGTGTCTTCCCTAATGATTGCGTTTCAAAGGAATAGACCCGGGGTTCTTAAGAAAAATTTCCTTGGGTTGTAAAACTAGCAAGAAGTTTTGAAGACATTTATACATTTCAAAGAGGGCTCAGTATAGAACAAAGACCGTGCCTCTGTGAGCAGATCGGTCTTCTCGCCCTTTATTGCTGTTGCTGCATGATCAGTCAAGGGTCAGCCTGGGACTGGGCTCCTAATGGTGGCTTAGCCATTTTTCTCCCACTTTCTGCTCTTTTAAAAAAAATTTTATAGGAGTGCTCCCATACATGGGAGTTCTTCACTCCTTGGTACCTTGGTGATGGACTGGTTACACAGTTTATATTTAGCTTAGCAGAAAGGGTTTGATGGGGGACTCAGCAGTTGGAAAATCTTAGTTTTAGGTAATAGTCAACAAGCTTAGTAATGCATGTAAAAAGCTATTGTTTCAGGACCTGACCGTAAGACTCACCTTGGACTCCAGGAGACCGCAGGTTGTTCTACCCCAGGAGGACTGTAAGCAATCAAGATGGTGCCTGGACCACTGCACTCGAAGGAGAGACATCCACTGCCCAGGACTTGGATAAAAATCACCGCCCAGGTCACAGATAAAGAATCGCCCTTCAACAAATGAAAGAATGCTGGAGCTTTTTATCTGCTTAACCTTTTCCCTGAATTCTGAACCTTTTACCTACACTTGTCTTCTCCTTATAAAAAGGGTTGGTTTGAAGTGGAAAGTAAGATGATCTGTTAGGGTACATGATCTGCCATGTTCTCGGGTCATCAGCCATCTGAATAAAGGACCCGTAGAGATTTAGCCCCTGTCTTCTGTTTATTGGTTCTGGCAGTAACAGACAGCATGAACACCAGCTTTTCCAGTTTCAGATTAGGCTTTGTCTAGGCCTTAAATCTAAATTGCATCATCCACTTCATTTACACTAGACCCAAGAATCAGGAATTAATGTTAAAGACTTTGACTTTCCATTTTAATATACTTGTATCTCTTTTGGGAATCACACAAAAAGAAGACATGATTCCTGGGAAAGAATTCTTACATTCTTGGTCCATAAATCTATTATTATTTAATAAATTTTAAACACTATATTCACTGCTTAACAAGAAGCCAAATTGCAGTGAACTGGAGGGTAAATGAGTGAAGGAACTGGCCAAAGTGAATACAGTAGCATCTTCTCCCCAGAAAGCTTGGCTGGGAGAGGGGGCACTCACTCTCCCCCAAATGCCGTTTCTAAGAAAACCGATGACTTTCATCTGATGTATTTAATCATAATTCCCAATCACTTTACTTCACCTACTGGCATTTGATACTGACATACTCTCACTTTTCTGTACTCTATTTTGGTAAATGATTCACACATTGTCCAGGATAGAAAGTGGGAAGTGTTCTGCGTCACTTTCTTTCTGCATTCTTAGCATCCAGCCAATCACCCAGTTGTGTAACTTTTCACTACAAATGCTTTGCAAATCCATTCCCCTCTTTCCACCTGCACTGCTATTACCTTCTGTGCCCTCATTCTCTCTGTTCTGGGCCATGGACAAGCTTCCCAAATCTTTCCTTGACACATTCTGTGTTACTCATCAGTCCATCTCTACATGAACAACAGAGTAATTTTCTTAATATAAAAACTGATTTACAAGGTGTAACATTGGGAGAAACTGGGTAAAGGGTACATTGAATCTCTCTGAAACTGAATGTGAGCCTACAGTTATCCCAAAATTAAAAGTCAAAGGAAAGAATAGCACCCCCTCTTATCTTATAACACTCTAAAATATTTTCCAGATTGTTTCAAATCCCTTAATGAGCTAGCCTCTTGCCTTCTAGTTCAGGTTGACTTCCTGTTAATATCCTGTCATTGTATGGGACTTTTATCACTTATCTCTGTATTTCTAGTAGCTAAGACAAAACACACCTTAATAGAATCCTCTTCCTTGCTTTGATTGATAGATTCAGTTTAAAATGTATTAATGTCCCCAAATATCACTAAGTATTTATTTCTGATGCTTCTTGTCTACTCTAAAAATTATATGAATGTTTATGAAAAATAAATAATATTTTGTGCTTAACATAAAAATCACAGATAGAAGGAGTGAACACAATATCACATATTCAGAACATAGCTTATATTCTAAACTCTTATTATATTAATCAATAAGAAGCTGATTATACCATACTTACTGGATATTTTGTATGAAAATGGTATCATCCTTATTTTTTATTTTACTAAAAGGTTTTCATACAGAACAATGGGGCATGAATCAACATATTTGTAAACTGTACAAGGATTGGTGTTAAGGATATTGAAAATTAAATACAAAAATGAATAATACCTCATGAATGACTTACAAATTACCTTAAACACTGAGGTATTTAAAAGTACTGAGTTACTTAAGTATTTAAGCTTTTCACCCAAGTTGAAAAAGGATGTGGTCCATGAATGTAAATATCTAGTTCATAGTGACATAATTCTAAGACAAGAGTAGATGACTCAGTTCATTATCACAGCATGATGACCAAAGCCATTGGTCATCACCTAACTGCTCTTGCTGCATTTTGGTTTCCACAATATTCCATGTATAGGGCAAGACTGATATTTGGGAAACCCATGTATCTCATCCTTTTGGAAAATATATTTTTTACATAAGTTTGAGTTTTAATGATGTCTGTATGCCAGAATGCGGTAAGTTCTTGGAGCATCAGACCTGGAAATGGGTGATGATACCCTGCTAATGAGGCTTCCTGCCTGGGTGACCGAAAAGCACACTAATGAAACTTGATTTCTCCTCATAAAATGTTTTTTAAAAACTAAAAACAACTCTGATGAGCAGATAAGTATGGCAAAGTTTTTATTGGGTAACTAGAAAAATGAAAGTGAAATTGAGCAACATAAATTAAATCAAAGTTTCCCCAACACTTTAACTCATTACTGTATTGTCCACATACCAGAATAAGATGTGAGATTACAGTTGTTTTCTTCTTCTTTTTTTTCTAACTTGGATATAAAGAATAAATTATATCATGCATTAAGTAGGTATTTTACAATTGAATACTTTGGCTGTTAGAAAAGGCAGTTCAATTCAAATTAGTTTATATAGGATAATGGCTTCACTTAAATTAATAAAATTCCTCATATGTGTTTTTAATATAATTTAAAGCCAAACATAGTAAAGCCAGTGTGTCAGGGTATTATAATCAATCACTGAAAATGAATGTAAATGTAACCTAATTTAAAAAAATAAATAATTATTCATAGGATTTCTCTTAGTGAAAGACAATTTACCATATTTCATATTAATATAAATGTAATTTCATATAGACTTAAAATTATTGGTGAGTGTTATTTGCAAAAATGAATCAACTTCTTTTGAGAAGAGTGACATGCACATATTATGGAAACATACCTCTCCGATGAGACTCCATAGTATCCTATGTAGTGTGAGAACTTATTACATATACATGCTATGTATAACTCACGCGCATACATTCCCTGTTACATCTAGCCCAAATAAAGGACATTAAAGGTGCTAAGTTCTGGGTAATAAGAATAGTTAGTGAACTGAAAAATTAGAATAGATCATTATTAGTGGAGCTACATGTTTTCACTTGCATGCGAGTGAAAATAAAAAATAGTCAAAGTGACTCAAAATATCCTGAGAGTCATTTGGGAGGCTTGGTATTCTAAAACAGGTTAGAGACAATAAAATACTGAAAAGTGTTAAAATAGCTATCTAAGGTGCAAAAACAAAAAACGACTCTTGAATATATGTAAAATAAGGATAAGATCATCTCTTCATTATCTCTGTGGCTTTTACCAAGTTCTTTATCTCCTCTGAATCAGTTTCTCTATCTTTGAAGTGTGATAATCACACTTCAACATCTGAGACAGAGATGCCTCTCAGGGAGCCCCTTGACCACCAAGAGAGAAAACGCCTTCATCCTGGGCTCTGTGCCTTGCAGAGTTCTATTGTTGCACTAAAAATGGTTAAAGGATCTGTTACCTCATCTATCTCCCACTCAACACACACACATTCGCGGAATTGAAATGTTTTAAACAAAAGAAAAATCCTTAGGTGTTTTCTGCACTAAACAAGGCAACTCCATATGTTTTGGTTATTATTTGGATTAAATGAAAATACTGGTTCTTCAGAGAAGTTATGTGAATTAAATGAAATCCTTTATACGAATGTAGTGAATCATGTTTGACACAAGTTAATGCTTAATATAGTGTCATTTCTCTATTTCAGTTTCCAAATGGCACAAAATAAGCAGATTCCAATTCAACAATGTTTCAAGGTAAGCAAAGTTCGGTAACCCAAAATAAAATAGAAGAATCATGGGCATAAAAAAATGAAATGCATGAATGTGTGAGAGAATTGAAATGCAGCCTGGATTCCATGAGAGATTATATGTACGTTAGCCTCTAAGATAGCACTTTGTGCAGAATAAGGGTTAAATTCTTATTATGAACATTATTTGCACCCTCAGAGCTACACTCATTATCTCCATCCTTCTTTGATCTGTAACCACTATCAACAAATATCTATAAAAAAGTAAATATCTTTAATCACTACTGAGAATTGAGACTGACTATCAACTAAATGACAGAATATGGGAGGAACTAATTGTAATGATAAGGTATGTGCTGGAAGGATGGGAAAAGCCTACACTTGAGAAAGGGTAGAATGATATTTTCTATTTGCAAAATCTTACCTGTGATTCAGATACCTAATGAGAAAATAATTAAATTATTCTTATTCTTAAGATTAGCAGTGGAATTATAAACACTGTAAATCCTTAAAAACAAATGTACAGAAAATAGGCCAAGTGGCACATTCTGAAGGGTATAGAACCCCAAAATTAACAATACCCCAAAAAAGCAGACAACCTGGTTGCAAGGGCAGCTGTAAATCTTTGTTTCCGTGTGCTCTGATATGTTCTCTATGCCAAAAGTGGTGTGGAGGAGGTTGGGGGACTATGAGGGTTGTTTGGGTGGTGAAGAAAGAAGACACTGATATAGAAAATCAAAGCCTATTGCATGTTGAACTTGGCAATTAGACTGGGGCCTTTGTACACCAATCTGTTTTCCAGCAGTATTTGAAAAGATTCAACCATGAATGGATAGAAAATCAAGGCCAAAAGCTCACTTTTTAATGTGTCAAATATTTCCTGTTGAAAGTCAGCTATAGAAATACACACATTCACACATCAAATAGGATCTATAAAAAAGTACTGCAAAGTGCCCCAGCTGGTGTGGCTCAGTGGACTGAGTGCTGGTCTGTGAACCATAGCGTTGCTGGTTCGATTCCCCAGCAGGGCACATACCTGGGTTGCAGGCCGGTTCCCTGGTAGGGGCGCATAAGAGGCAGCCACACACTGATGTTTCTGTCCCTCTCTTTCTCCCTCCCTTTCCCCTGTCTAAAAATAAAATAAATAAATATTTTTAAAAGAAAAAGGTGCCACAAAGTACATAAGACGAGACAAAATGGAAGAGTAAATTTATAATGAAGATTTAAATGTTTCGACATTTACTCCAGAAAGTATAAATTCAAACTTATACAGGTAATAAAAAGTGTTCACAATGGTGAGAAGAAATGAAAACCCTCATACATTTTTTTGTGGGAATGTAAAATGGCGCAACCACTTTAAAAAATAGTCTAGTGGTTCCTCAAAAAGTTAAATATAAATATTTGGGGATGTCCAGCCAAGATGAAGGTGTAGGTAGATACACTTTGTCTCCTTGCACAACCAAAAGAAGGAAAACAACAAATTTAAAAACAAAAAATAACCAGAGCTGCCAGAAAGTCAAACTGCATGGAAGTCCAACAACCAAGGAGCTTAAGAAGAAACATTCATCCAGACTGGTAGGGGGGGCAGAGAGGACCCGTGGCAAGGCTGTGGCTGCAGACCAGGTGGCCCCACGTTTGCATGCAGATAAACTGGGAGAAACAACTGGGGAGTGAGAGAGACCATGCAACCCAGGGTTCTGGCACAGGAAAAGAAAGCCTCGAAACCTCCACCGGTAAAAACCTATGGGGGCTGCGATGGTGGGAGAAACTGCCAGCCTCACAGGAGAGTCCATTTGAGAGACCAAGAGAGTCCTAGAATGTGCACAAACACCCTCTCCTGGGAATCAGCACCAGAAGGGCTGAATTTGCTTGTGGGTAGCAGGGGAAATGACTGAAAGCTGGTCAAGAGCCAAGCCAGCGGCACTGTTCCCCCTCTGATCCCTCCCCCACATACAGCGCCATGAGGCAGTGACATAGGTTGCCCCACCCTGGTGAACACCTGAGGATCCACCCCTCACAACGTAATAGGCACTTGGAGACAAAAAAAATATGGCCCAAACAAAAGAACAGATCAAAGCTCCAAAGATAGCACTAAGTGATGAAGAGATAGCCAGCCTAATGGATGCAGAGTTCAAAACACTGGTAATCTGGATGCTCAGAGAATTGGTGGAGTATGGTTGCAAAAGGGAGGAAAAAGTGAAGGCTACATAAAGTGATATAAAGAAAAATATACAGGGAATGGAAACCAGGACGCAAATCAAGGATTTGGAGCAGAAAGGAGAAAGAAACATTCAACCAGAACAGAATGAAGAAACAAGAATTCAAAAATTGAGGAGAGGCTAAGGAACCTTTGGGACAACTTTAAAGGTTCCAACATCCAAATCATAGGAGTGCCAGGAAGAGAAGAGGAAGAGAAAGACATTGAAAACTTATTTGAAAAAATAATGAAGGAGAACTTCCCCTATCTGGCAAAGGAAATAGACTTCCACGAAGTCCAGGAAGCTCAGAGTCTCCCAAAGAAGTCAGACCCAAGGAAGCACACACCAAGGCACATCATAATTACATTACCCAAGATGAAAGATAAGGAAAGAATCTTAAAAGCAGCAAGGGAAAAGGAGACAGTTACCTACAAAGGAGTTCCCATCAGACTCTCAGCTGATTTCTCAAAAGAAACCTTACAGGCAAGAAAGGGCTGGAAAGGAGTATTCAAAGTCGTGAAAGACAAGGACCTACATCCAAGAGTACTCTATCTGGCAAAGCTATCATTTAGAATAGAAGGGCAGATAAAGTGCTTCCTAGATAAAGTAAAGTTAAAGGCGTTCATCATCACCAAGCCCTTATTAAATGAAATATTAAATGGACTAATCTAAGAAAAAGAATGTGATCAAAACAATGAACAGTAAAATGACAACAAACTCACAACTATCAACAACTGAACCTAAAAAAAAAACAGAAACAAAACCAGAAACAAACTGAGCAAACAACTAGAACAGGAACAGAATCATAGAAGTGGAGATCACATGGAGGGTTATCAGCAGGGAGGGGGAGGCTGGAGAATGGGAGAAGAGGTACAGGGAATAAGAAACATAGGTGGTAGGCACAAAATAGGCAGGGGGAGGCTAAGAATAGTATAGGAAATGGAGAAGCTGAAGAACCTATATGTATGATCCATGAACATGAACTAAGGATGGGAATGCTGGTGGGAGGGGCCATACAGGGCCGAGGGGAATAAAGGGGGAAAGAAATGGGACAGTTGTAATAGCATAACCAATAAAATATATTTAAAAAGTTAAATGTAATATTACCATATGACCCAGTAATTCCAGTCCTAGATATCTACTCCAGAGAACTGAAAATTATTTTGACAAAGAACACACATGCATAAATGTTCATAATAGCATTACTCATAAAGCCAAAAATGGACAGAGCTCAAATGTCCATCAATGGATTAGTAGATTAACAAAATATGGTATATACATACAAAGGAATATTATTCAGCTGTAAAAAGAATCTAAGTATTGATATATGCTACGACACAGATAAAACTTGAAAAAATTGTGCTAAGTGAAGGAATGCAGAAAAAAATGTTTATATATTGCATGATTCCATTCGTATGAAATACCTAGAATTGGTAAGTACACAGAGAGGGAAAGTAGATTGGTTATTGCCAGGGACTGCAAGGAATAGGATTGGGGAGGGATTGCTAAGGAAACAGAAATTGGGTAGAGGGTAATGATGACAATGTTCAAAACTAAGATTGTGCTATTTTTGCACAACTCAATATACTAAAAACCACAGAATTGTATATTCTAAAAGGGTACATTTTATGTATGTGAATAATACTTCTGTGAAACTGTTATAAAAGATAAAGTAGGTTCTGTGACTATGATAATAAAGTACATAAAGATATGCAAAATGAAAATTTAGTACATAACAATTATGTCCAAATAAACATAGGCCACGAAAAGTATTTTCATGATGTAGGTAACAAGGGTCTTCCAGTATTGTTCAGTGATAAGGGCTTCTATTTAGCATCAGGTGAAAATGATGAGTCAGAGAATGGGCAAGATTCCTCATTACCTGATTTCTTAAATGAGGAGGGAGTCAGCTTCCACAGGCCCGGGTGATTCTAAAATATGAGCTATTTATAGGAGGTCTTTGCGCTGTCTATTGATGAACAGTCAGTTCAAAATGCCCCATAAGAAAAGCAGTCACATAACATCTTCTCATAAGAAATATAATGGAAAATCTGTAATGATTCCTGAGCAAGACAAAACCTATTTCGAGGACAGTTTTTGAGTTGATGAAGAGGGGTCTTGAGCAAAAGACTTTTGAATCCTAACAGAATAACTGAAAATTGCTTTGCAAATAGGAGTAAAAGATGTAAAACTTGGTGTGTAGAATGCTAAAACAAATGAAGATGAGAAAAATTATGCAAGTTCAAAAAAAGACAATATCTAGAATTATTTTACCAGATGATTCATGTGAGAAGGAAGTCAGTGTAAATAAGAAAACAGAATCAAATATTAAGGTTAACCCGAGTACTGTTAACAAAAAGGAATAACAGCACCACTATTGAATTTAGTTTCTCCTGGGTCTTCTTGCAGTCCAAAGTCCACTCTAATCCAATTGTTAATCACCAAAAGAGAGACAACAGTCACCACTTAACTTGAAGGATATAATTTCTGAAGTCTCTGACTTCAGATCTCAGAGCTGTAATGAAGTTGAATCCACCCACTGCAATTCGCTACCACAGATTCATAGAAAGATTGTAGAAAATTACCACTTCACTTCAAGGTATGGATTAAATTAAAGAAAAAAAAGTCTTCAAATGTTTACCAAAACATAAAAAATAAAATAGGAACAGAAAAATATTTCCCAAATGGGGCAGGTTAACAACAGCTGTTGTCTCCTTCTCTTGCCAAGCCTCCACTAAAATTATATTGAAGAAGAAAAATGATGTGAAGTGTTACAGGTGTAGCCCACAAACTGTGTTGATGGTATGCACAATGTTTCAGGTTAGGAAATCACTTCCTACTTCCATACCCACGTTGGAAAAACCTGAGGATCTGGTTGAGAACTTACTGTTTAAAGAGAAATTTCTAAACTTTCCAGAATAAAAACCACCACAAAGGGGTAAGAATCAGAAATGCATCAGACTTTCTCACTGGTAAGAACACAAACTTCAGTTCCTTCAGAATTGTACATAATAAAAACTTTTGCTCTGGCTGGTGTGGCACAGTGGATTGAGTGCTGGCCTGAGAACCGAAGGGTCAGTGGTTCCATTCCCAGTCAGGGCACATGCCTGGATTGTGGACCAGGTCCCCAGTATGGGGCACATGAGAGGCAACCGCACATTGATTTTCTCCCTCTCTTTCTCCCTCCCTTCCCCTCTCTAAAAATAAATAAGTAAAATCTGAAAAAATAAATTTAAAATAATTTTAACTTAGAAATTTGTTACAGCAAGACTTTCCTTGAAATAAGATTTTAGGATAAAAATGTTTTGATATTACAGAAAGTTTATTCCTACTCATCTTTACTTTAGAACATACTCTTTGTAAGTAAGTGATAGTCCCCCAAAATGGAAACAATAATTTGATCCAGGTAATAGTGATTCATCTTGGAGTAATAATGAAGGAACATAAACCTAAAAATTAAGTCCCATAATTTCTAATTTTAGTCTTTTAAAATATCACACTGCCCAATTCAAGTGTCACCAGCTGTAACTAGATGAAATACTGACAAATTTGACAGCATAAAAATAAATAGTAATAGGTAGTGGACATAGAGGATGTAGAAAGCAGTGGGAGAACAGAAGAATCTGAGAGTTGTACTGAAAAAAGAATATGTGAGATTTTTGACATTTGTTTTTAGAATTTGTAACATCTAATAAAACAATAAAGGCAGATGATGCTAGGAAGAAAAGAAAAGGTAGCCAAGCATGAAAAATATATTATTTATAGTAATTAAAAGTAGTCTTGGAGAAACAAACAAATGTATATATACCAATTGAGCATGAAAATTACCTCTGTAGATAATAGATTGGTGACAGCCTGATCAATCAATTGATAGATAGATAATAGATATAGATGAAAAAAAGAATGGATAAAGATAGATATAGTGATATAGCTCAGAATATGAGAAGCTAAGGAAGAAGAATGTTGGTGACCATGACAATTGTTTAAATATAGAATTAAACCTATGAGAACTACGGTTTTTGAGTCATAAAAAGAAAACTTTTATAAGCTTTAATAGAATAATAAAGTTATAAAATGAAGTATAGTTTCATGGAGGGGCATAGAAAGAAGCATAGAAAAAAATAAGTATGTTGATTTTTATCAAGAACTCAAGCACTAGTGTCTAATATTAAAAAATAGTTTTAAAAAGCCAAGAGAACTCCACATTGTTTAATGTTTTTATGATACTTTTTTGCTTATCTTAGTAAAATATAAAGCAACTCTTTTTATAAAGCAACACTTACCCAAGTTCAAAAATCCCAATGACAAAAAAATCCCCAAATCATAAAGACAAAAGTCCCATAATTTCTAATTTTAGTCTTTTAAAATATCACACTGGCCAATTCAAGGCCACCAGTTGTAACTAGATGAAATACTGACAAATTTGACAGCATAAAAATTTACAAAATGTTTATTGAAAGCGATGTTAGAAACAAAGTAAAAACATGGCTTCCAGTTATGACAATGTGGCCAATCGGAAAAGTTAAACGACATTCCCACTATAAAATACTGAAAAAATGCTGAATAATACTTTCAGACTTTTAAAAAATATATGACTGACCACCAAATAAATATGAAAATTTCTCAATTTTCAAAATTTTAAAGACCAGGTATCCAGAAAGGTGAGCCAGCACTTTGCCTTGGGAAAAGCAAACATAAAATATTTCCCTCAAGTGCATCTACAACTACAGGTTGTCTTTCCTATTGTTATTGGGACTGAATTTATACCACCTAGTGCTTTTAATTTGTGTGTGTGTGTTTATCAATCAAGCTAGCTTCATGGAGATTGATTTGGCAAAAGCAATAAGAATTTTAATATGTATGTATTTTTTGAGTCAAGAATCCCTTCTTGAGTGTAGGTTTATCTACTCATACAGGTACACAGATAAATGATTTCAAGAATGTTTTTTCAAGAAGAACACAAAGAAAAGAAACCACTATATACCTATCAATAATGGTGTTAAACTATAAAGAACAACCATTTTATACAACAGAAATAATGGGCAACTAATAAGGAAAATAATTGACTCTGCTGTGCCGTCATGACATGTGGCCAATGAGCGTGAAGTAAATGTAGTATGAGCTAATAAACAAGTGCATCCACACTCCCATGAAAATAAATAAATTTAAAAATACACATCATTGTTAAGAGCTGTTTCCTGTTAGAAAGAGCAGATAGCATTTTGCAATATGATTGCAATGATCATTTTAACAGTTTAAAAGAAATTAATTTATTTTATTTCATTTTATTGGTGTGAATTCAAATTAATCAAGATCAATGATGAAAGTCACCAGTGGTCCTTGTCCCTCCTCCTGTCATCAGACACAGTGACAGAAACAATGAATATTAAACACTATTTAAGAAAATAATTCCAGGGGAAAAATATCTGGAGCTTTAAAAAGTGGAATAACATTGGCGTAAAATAGAACATTGAAATCAACAAAGTATAAACCCTTTTATGGCATGAATATCAATATACAAAATCAGGTTAGAAAGGTATAATATATATGAAAAAACTGGGCTCCTAGCATAAAATAGAAAATTTGACTTTATTTATTTTCTGGCCCTGAAGCGGTGTGTATTCCCACTGTCTTGCTGAGCATCCAGGCAGTGGGAAGGGTTTCTCTTCATCATTCTACCTCAATCATGCCTTCCCACACACTTGCCTGGGCAGTATGAGCCCAGTGGGAATGCTAGGGGATGCTGAGGACCTGCTCTGCCAATTCCTAAGTACATAGATGCGATTTCATCTGAGCCTTGCCACCTGCAAAGGTTCCCATATGCCAAGCAAAGAGTGAAGGAGACAGCAGGGCCCCAGCCAGGAGACCCTGCTCCCAGGACGCATAGATCTCACTTCCCTTCCAGGTGTTCTGGGCCTCTTCCTCCACCGTATTCCTGTCTCTCAAGGCTTTCTTCCTACCCAGGACCCTTCAGAAAAGTCAGGGTAATCTTTCCAATGGGTTTAGGCTTTTCCAACAAATGAGGAAAAACAGGCTGCCTTTGCATTCATCCCAGCCAAAATCCCAGGAGGAGGGATCTACGAAAGAATTACAAATCCTGGCTACTTGCTCCAAATGAGGAGAAAGAGAAAATTACAGGAAGTACCAAAACAATGCACTATTTCAATAACTTATCTTGGCCACAGAAAGAAAGCAGAATTAAGCAAGTCAAATTTGAACCACAGTGAGAATGCCGTGACCTAAAAATAAAAGGCCAAAATGAGAAGGCAATTCGTGTTTATTTGAGATTCAAAAGAGTAACTATTCAGGAAGCACAGATTCAGGCAGAAACCCAAATACTGTTTGATTAGGTGGTGAAGCAAGGGGATTTTATGAGACAGGGATGGGAAATAATTATGTAAATAGAAGGAAGGAATTTCTATAGGTGCAAATAAGCTAAATTATTCTCTAGCTATACGTGGTGGTGTAATTGTAAAGAATGGCTTTAAATTTCAGTCTTGTCAGAAGCTCTGCTCTCCTGTTAGCTTGGCAAACACTTTGAAATACAATGTTGTCTTGGCAAAGTCCGAAGGTTATTTTTCCCAGTTCAAGACATACAAGACAATTCCTCTGGGATGGCAGCCCTGACTTCATGTCATTTATAGTATTTTTCACTTTGCTAATGGCAAAATGCGGCAGAGAAAACAGAGCCTTGCTATCAAATTTTAAATAAAACCATGACATCAAGTTAAAAGAGAAAAGCATTCTCCTGGCAGCTGCACCTTCAAGTCCTGGCAGGGCCAGAGCAGAGCAGGCCTGTCAGGCAGAGGCAGAGAGGCCGCCTGTGGCCCTCCCCTGCCACAGCACCTCACACACTCACATCCTTGGCGAAGTGCATCGTATTTGCTCTGCAACTCCAGATTTCCCAGCAGACTTTATCTCTGAATCCTTTCTCCCCAAGGGACTTCACATATCTTGGTACACACATGAAGAAAACACCATTGGCTGACGATGGTCGGCCAGCACTCTTTCTGAGAATAAATGCCTCTCCCTAATGAGAAATTGAATCATGTTTAGCCATGATGAATACTGAAGCCAGAAATGACCACTGTGCCTCACGAGACTATTTTTTCTTTTAATTCAGAGAAAACTATGAGCAGAATAAAAGAGTAAACCCATATAAAATGAAGAATATTCAAATATTGACAAAGAGGATTATCTGGTATTAACATACAAAAAAGTCTAATAGATTCTTGACTAAAGAGGGAAGTTATATATTGCAGGATTTCTACTAATTTAAAAAGCTTCATGGGAGCCTTTTCTTTAAGAATTTAGCTAAAATTAGTTTTCTCTCCTTGCAGAATTTGAATACATTATAAAGTAAAAGAATAATTGTCTTTCATACAATAAATCAAATTTACATTCCCTTTTACTTTTTATCATTTCATTTCTTTTCTTTTTTTTATTTTAAGGCAACAAAATAGATCATAAGTTCTGGAACCAGGGTTACAAAAACTAATAGTTATAGCCAGACATATTATGATAAAATCCCCATTTTGTCTGCAGCTTACAGAAAGTGTTAAACTAAAATATGTTTCACATAAGACAGCAAGTACAGCCAATCTAGCAAAAGCCTTATCAGTCTCTGTATAAAAATGAGCCGATTATATTGCAGTAGCTAGACTTTGATGTGTGAATGTTTTATATACACTTTAAAACCTTTGTTTAAATTCTAGTGAACAGAAAGCCAGAAATACCTTATCTAGTAATAGGAACATGCTAATGTTGAAGTGTTTCTTTTTTATATATTTTTAATTTTTAAAAATTATTTTGTAATTAATGTTTCAAATGTCTGGTTTATTAACATTCTTAAATATGGGAAAGTAACAATTTTAGTACAACGTGTTGTAAACAATGTGCTATCAAGATACTCGTTGATAACAGTCACAACAAGATTATTGGATCTTCTGTCTTGCCTTCTTTGTCTCCCAGGAGAGCCAAGGTGAGTATGTTGTTCTTGTCTTGCCCACCTGTGTCTACCAATCCATATAACCTGCTGAACTTGAAAGCCAAAAATTAAGCATTGCTTAGTATTCACCAAACCCTTTAAAAACTGACTCAAAAAATGTTTGTAAGTATAGATAATCCCTTGCTACAGAATACTTTAAAGAAATACTTATGTACTAACTCAACACAAGTTAATCGATTTAAGAAATGCTAAAAGTAATGAGTGGTATAGTTCATTGGGGTTGCGAGTCTTTTCACTGCTTAAAAATCATCATTGTTACTGGTATATGTGCACTATAAGAAGGCTTGATTTATATCAGAATTGTCTGCTTACATAATTTCCCTGATCATAAGTCTTACAAAAACAGCATATTTTTAAAAAAGGGAGTCCAGGGGAGATGTGTTATTTGGTTGGTTTCTACATGTTTATTTATTAATGTTAAGAAGAAGAAAATCAAGTAAAAGCCTGGGTCGAGTCTCTGAATGGAGCTAACTTCTCTGGTAGCAAGCACTCTGTAAGCAGTAAATGAAGCATGGGGATGCCCTGCACTTTGGGTCAGCACTCACAGGCTCAAACCCTCTTCCTAGATGAGTAGGAATTTTGAGGAAAGATTTTGTCTTTCTCATTTATTCCTGTATCTTCAGTGCCCAGTAAAGTGTTTGGAACATATTAGAATCTTGGCAAATTTTTGTGAAATTAATATCTATTTTGGGCAAGGTAATTTTTTTAAGATTAAAATTATTTGTTTTTCTGTTATTTAAACACATCATAGAATCATTTGATAGGTATATGCTATGCATATTCCCAATGCTGGAAACTCTACTTTTCTCTGTGAGTTATTTTCTCTTGCTTATCTAATAGTTCTTTTGTTATCTAGGAAAAATGAAATGTCTATAGTTGACCTCAGAAAATACCTAAATTTTAAAAAAGAAATTACAAAAGAAATTTTAAAAAATAAGCAAATATCTTCCTCTTAAAAATAAATTAATATATTATAACATATTAATACAGAGTGGGGCAAAATAGTAGGGTTCTAGTTGTTTAGGGTATAGAAAATAATACAATAATAAATAATAGTACAAGAATAAACTCTGTGTTTCACAAACTCACAACTGTAAGCCTACTTTTCCCCCATCCTGTACATCAAAGGAAAAAATGCAACATCCTGACTAAGGCTGAAAATCTAATTGATAAAATTCTACATCATTTTGATATAAGCTATTAATAAATTAGGAGTTTACAAATGTATATCTAAAATCATATCCAGCATGACAATTACTGGTAAAAGATAAGAAACATTTTTATTAAAGTCAAGAAAAAAAATTAAGAACATTCAATACCACTACTGCTCTTTATTGCTTAGGGGCACCTAGCTAAAGTAATTTATTCAAGAGAATGAAAGAAGTGCAATAAAATTCTAAAGCAGAAGTGCACAATATTGTTTGCAAATAATAAAGGGGAAATCCAAGAGAATGAACTGAATGTATTAGATCAAATGATAAAAAATTCAATAAGACGGCTTTCTGAAAAATTAATATATAAAGTTATCAGGCTACATATATGCAAACAATATCCACCTATAAATATGGTGGACTAGAAGTCTTAATTTTCAAAACAATATTAAAGATAGGCCAGAAAAACATCAGTTTTTCCATTTCACTCAGAATTGGACATACAAGTAATTTTAACAAACTTCCTACCACAAACCTTTAGACAACAGCAGTGTGCAGTGCTGAGGATGTGCACAACACAACCTCTATTCTCTGCCATCCCAGAGATAAACTCCATCTGTAAATATGGCTTCAGTGTGAGAAATGAGTTCCTATATCCTTGAAAAGATTGATACAAATGTTCATAGCCTCTTTACTTATGATGGTTCTAAACTGGAAACAACCCAAGTGTTCACCAACAGGATAGTGGGTAAAAAAGTGTAGAATGTTTATGCAATGGAGAACTACAGAACAATGGAAAAGAAAGGTAAATAATAATTCCTACGTGTAACACAGATGGATTGTATTGAAATAAGGATAAGAGAAAAGCTAGACATAAAAGAGAATATATTATACAATTTCATTTTATAGTATGGATTAAAATCAGACAAAACCAACATATAATGATAGAAATTAGAACAGTACTTGCCTTCAGGATGCTGATATTAACTAGAAAAGAGTCCAAAGGAGTCTCTGTACTGAAAATAATCTATGTCTTGATATGAGTGGTGGCTATATAAATACATATACACAAACACACAAATATATATACATGTATGTACATGTATATACATATACATGTGTTTGTACATATTGAACTGAAATTGCTGCTGTGTAAAGGTTTGGGGTAGAAGAGTTTGTTAAAATTACTTATATGTCCAACCTTGAGTGAAAAGGAAAACGAAAACTGATGCTTTTCTGGTCTGTTGTCTGTAATACTGTTTTTGAAAATTAAGGCTTCTAATCCACTATAGATATAAGTGGATATTGTTTGTATATATGCAGTCTAATTATTTTATATATTAATTTTTCAACCTGTCATTTTATTGAACTTTCTTATCTTGTTTGGTTTCCAACTTCTGTTTCTTTAACCTACATTCAGTCCAAAGAATCTCCCACCATCTGCTCTTGCGCCCATTCCCTCTGAGGTGCAAATAAGAGCTTCGGGTTTTTGACTGTCTATAGAACATATACTTAGCAAGCTCCTCCTGAAGTGTTTTGGACAACATTCTGTCTTTTTTTTCTTTTTGTTTTGAGGGTTTAAATGTCCCCTAGGCTAATTAAAGATTGAAGATAAATATTTCACTGAAGATTGAAGATGAAGCATACATTTCTGGGGGTTTTGTGTGTGTGTGTTATCTGAAGGACAATTAGATGATAAAACAACATGTTACCGAACAGCAATTGGGATCCTGCTGCCTGCCTCCAGAATTCCAGAGATAAGGGTTTGGTGATAAAAGAAAGAAGTCTTTATTCCAAAGCTACACAATTTTGGAATAACAGCTTTCCACATGTATCAGTCACTTAAGCCTGTCAATTAAGGCTAATCTCTTTAACACCTGAGTTCCTCTATCATTTCCCCCATTAGTTTTAATTATCTTATTTCTATAGGATTAGTTTACAAACTAAAACAACATAAGACACAAAAGCTACACAATTTCAGAAGAATGGCAGGTTTCTGCCTCAGAGCTCCTCCCCTCTAGGACACCCAAGGAAGAATAACCCTGCCACCCTCTGCTGTCACAGACCAATCCCGGGCTGTGCCTCCAGCTCCTTTCCATCCCAGTACCATCCATTGAGAAGCACAGGCAGCTTCTGCACAATCATCTAAGCATCCTCTAGGGAGGCGGTCTGAGAGCTGCAGAGCCAGCCCATCCGGGAGCTCCAGAGCCCTTCTTTTATTTCGGATCTTCTCACTCACAATTCTGAATGCCCTTCTCAGTCAATCCCATCCTAAGCTGTTTACATTGCCTTGGACGATCTCCTCCTACAGCCCCTCCTTCCTCCTCCCCAGTGACCTGATTAGATCTCTCTGTATCAAATGTGCCTTAGCGACCAATTAGATGTAGTGGGTTGAAGAAAAAGGAAAAATGAAGAATGATGTGGAAGTTTCTAGCATTGGAAAACCATGTCAATGGCAGCACCACTCAGTGAGAAAGAATCATAAAAAACAGAGGAACTTGGTGGAGATGCTGGTTTCCTATGGAGCTTGCATATTTTGAAGCTTTTATGGGATATTCCAGTAGAGATGCCCAGAGTATATTTGGCCCTAGACCTTAGATGACAGAATCACTTAATAAATAATTTCTCAAATATGTTTAAAAGCCTATAATGCATTGGATTTTTGTTCTTGGAGCTAGGCATTCATGAAAGGATAAATAGAGATGTGAGCTAGATCCAGAAATTTTGATGCCATCAACACATAAATTATATTTAAAGAAATAAGAGTGTATGAGCTTGCCCAGCTAAAGTATACAGAAGAATATCAGAAGAAGGTTTGGGCAGAGTACCAGGGAACACCCAACTCTAGGAATTAGGTGGAAGAGAGGAGCAAAGAGCAAAGGAGGCTGAGAACTGGACAGAGATGTAAGGAAAATTAAAGGTGAGCAAAGTCAAGATAAAACTGTTTTTGTTTTTGTTTTCTAAAGAAAATGGTAAAATACCAAATATTGCCAAAGGGATAAAAAACAATCTGTTAAATTTAACAATAAGGCAGTCATTGCAAAACTCAAGGAGGAATGAAAGCAAAAGCTAGGGATCCTGAATCTTATTCATTATTATATCTTTAGTATCTAGAAGATTGTAGAAAATCAATAGATTTGTGGAATTAATAAGTGAGTGTGTTGACAAATTCATTTGACCAGAGGAAGAGATTGAGATCGATTCATTTAATTAACAAAAAACCATTGCGAGGATCTCTGTGTGGCAGGACTTATTCTAGGTTCTGGTGTTATAATAGAGAAAAGAATAGAAAATACCCTCCTCTTAGAAAACTGCACTTTAGTTGTGCGAAGCCAGATGACAAATAAATATATCACATCGCAAAGGGACAAACATGATAAAGTAGGGAGAGAGGTTTAGGAAGTGGGGGAGATGGGAGAGCCCAGGGGAAGACTTTCTGGTCAAGTATTGGGTTGGCCAAAAAGTTCATTTGGTTTTATTCCATAAGATGGCTCTAGTAATGCTTAGTTGTCTTTAACTTCACTCAAGACAATTTTGTTAGATTGTATTGTGACAGTTGTCATATCAGTGTGCATTTTAAAAAAACATCAAAATTGGTGGTTTTTTGTGTTGCCATTTTAATATTGAAGGTGGAAGAAAATATGCAACATTTTTAGCATATTGTACTTTATTATTTCAGGAAAGGTAAAAATGCAACTGAAATGCTAAAAAAATAAATGTGTTCAGTGTATGGAGAAGGTGCTGTGTGCTACTGATCGAACGTGTCAAAGGTGGCTTGTGAAATCTCATGCTGGAGATTTCTCTCTGGATGACGCTCTACAGTTGGGTAGACCAGTTGAAGTTGATAGCGATCAAACAAGACATTGAGAACAATCAAAGCTATACTAATGCAGGAGGTAGTTTACTTTATACTGTATGTTTTGGATACTCAAAATATCCAAATCAATAAATTTATTGGCAAAAATGAAAAATGTGTCTTTTATTTTATAGAAAAAGATGTAATAGACTTTTTGTCCAACCCTAAATTATTTGAGCAGGAACTAAAGAGAGTGAGGGAGTGAGGCACCTCTGCAGGAGCAAAGGCCATGGATGACATGTGAGACTGACCATAGACCTAAACATAATATGCAAAACTATAAAGATGATCTAGAAATCCAGCACAATGCTTGCCCCTAATTATGTGTTTGCTAATTGTTTGTCGAATAGGTGAAAGAACGAATAATGGGTAAATGATTTTGTTAATGTGGTATATGATAGACTAGATTGTATATGGTAGATTAAAGTACTGTATCAAGGTTAAATCTTTTGAACTTGTCCTGTGATTATACAGAAGGATATCATAGTCTTAGGAAATACACAATGAATTATTAAACAATCAAGGAGCATAATCTATTTACCTTACCCCCAAAGAACTCTGGAAAAAAAGGCATATATAAATTGTGGCAATTGTAAAAATTGCTGGATCTGGCTAAAGATTATTTGGGGATTCTTTATATTGTTCTCTAATTTTTCTAAAAGCATAAACCTATTTCAAAATATAACCAAAATAAAAATTAGGGGAAAAAAATCTTGTCTTCATTTCCATGTTATGAAAAGCAAATAACGGAATCGTCCTTGAGGGAGGATTTGCTGTGTTAACGTGTGAGTTTCACCAACATAACGCATCCGCATGTGTACAGGAGCGAGGAGTTGGTAGGCTGGTGGCGGCTGTGAACCCAGGTTATTTTGTGAGTCGTGTGACAGCAGTGATGTTGTTCTGCTGACAAACACAACCTTTGTTTAGTTTCCAAATGTCAAGTGAAATGGATCAGACATCCTTTAGTTATTAAAATAGATGAGGAGAGGTAAATAATACAAAGTGTGTGTGAGTGTGTCTGCAATGCTATTTCTATACTTTTCTTGGCTTACCTGTGCCAAATGGGTACTTAACCTGGCTAGATTTAACCTTAAACTCATTAACAACCAGTGACTACCTGATGGCAGCTAACCAGTGGTGAAGACAGAGTCAGAAAAGAACTAAAACCGTCCTTCTAGGATAAATGTCAGCTCATTAGCTGTCACAGATATGTCACAATGATTTTTCAGAATCAAGCATTTTCTTTGGAATCATTAGCCACTACATTGACATTTCTAGCCCAGGTCAGTGTGCTTCTAATAAGATGTTGCTGGGTTTTGGCAGAGGTCCTAAACTCCAAGCACAATACAAGAATAACAGTTGCCAAGAACATGCATATGCTAGCAGGAATGCTTGGAGATTGTCAATTTTTCTGCCAGCCCATCATGCACCTTGCCGAGATGAAATGAACGATACTAGAAACTGAGAAAATGGTTGAAGCCCAATGGCATTTCTCTCCCTACATGTGTGAGAAGGTGCGTGTGTGTGTGTGAGGAGTTTCCTCACTTAGCATCAGGTTAAATGAGAGGGAGCTCTAAGGGCATCTTTTGGGGGGCTTGGCGCATGCCCATGCAGTGTGAGTCAGAGCAACCGATATTTGGCTCACACCCAAAAAGCCTAAAGATGAGAGGCTAGGAGAGGAGCCGCCAAGTGAACGCTTGAAAAGTAAAGCAGAGCGGCTGGGTGGGGATGGCTAATACTCACAGTGAGAGAAAATGTTTGAGTTTCTGGCAGGGATCGAATATGAACCCTGCGGATGGGGGCTGGTTTAGAGTTAGCTTGAAAGGGATCCCACCCAAGAGAGAGTGCCTGGAGAAAGAAAGAGACCCCACCAGAAGTATGGGTCTCTGGAAACCTAGACCTCAAGGGTTAAGTTATAAGTTATCAGTAAAAGAGCCTTGGGGAGGACCCCAGCTGGGGATTTTTGCAAAAGCTAGGAAATTAGGCAACTTAAAAAAAAAAGACAAAGTTCTCTTCATGCAAAACTTTTATTCTCCTTTTTTAAAAAATTGGTTCATACCAATTCTTTTTATCAAATCACCTAAGTTTTAGTTTAGAACCTGGTGCACTTCAGGCCAAGTTCCTATATACCTATCTCAGGTAAAGCCTACTTCTCCGCTCCCGTAGGCACCGTGCACGCCGTGCCCACTGTATTGCTGGTTGGTCTCCAAATATATTGTGCTTCACGACTGAGAAACCATCCATTGCTAAAATGACCCCTCTCTTTTTCTTCCATTCTATCTCATGCTACAGAATCCAACCTAAGCATTATGATCGTATAAGCCTTTTCCTGAAACTACCTTCTGATCTATGTGCTCCACCTTGGCCTTCCCAACATCCTCTACAGTTTACTTGCTTGCAGCCCTTCTCATGTACTGCTGGGAGGCATGCCTTACTCCGTCTCTTTCCCTCACCGTACTACATGCTACTGCACATCCTTTTCGTAATTTCCACGTCCCGCACAAAACTTGACCCTGATTATGTGTTTGCTATTTGTTTGTTGAATAGGTGAAAGAAGGAATAATGGGTGAAGGGTTTTGTTAATGCAGGAAGCTATTATTGTTATTGTTATATATACCAATAACTTATGTTCAATAATGCTTTGTAGTTTGCAAAGTGTTTTCATATGTATTATCATATTTGTTTCTTCAGCCTATACAAAAGGAAGCAAATTTAAGAAATATTAAAAAGCTTACACAAAATGTAAAGAAATGTTTCTTTTTTCCTTTGAAACAATCACAACTTTTTTTCTTTTCTTTCTGGCAAAACAAAATTTTGCAGGTTCATCATGTAATTTTTTGGTTCCACCCCTGAAGCCTACCAATTCTCCAAAGAGCCTTATTTCTTTATAGTAGAAACTGGGTACTAGCTCTGCTCGTTATCGGGGTGCCACTACTCTGTCTCCCCCAGTGGACGGAGCTAGGGGAACACACACACGTGCATTTACATTTGTATTTATTTATCTATCTGACCACACGGACTGAAAACCTTGAGTTCACACCAGTACAACCAACTCCAATTCACCATCTCAAGAGGCTTATCCTAGTCTTCTCATTTTCCCTCCTCTGACAATTAAAAAAAAAACTTTTTAATATCACTAGTTCTAATCATTCTTAAGATATTTACTTTTTGGTCACTGTCCTCTATACTACCAGTTTCCTGTCTCTACTGTTACCCTCTACTCTACTGGAAAGTCCTCCTCAACCTGTTCGGACTTCAGCCTCCAGGGCAGGCCACCTTCAGGGGAGACAATTTCTTCCCATGTGGAGTTCTGACACTCAGAAACAAACAGCTCCCTCCCTTTTGAGTCCCATCATCCCACTGCAGCTCTAAACTCCTTTTCTGGGCCACCACAGCTGCCCATTCTCTGTTGTCCAAACACAAACACCAAACACCTGTTTTAGCTTGAATACATAGCCTGAGGCTTGAGTTGGTCAGCACAGGAAGGGTAGGAAGGAGGAAGAAGGGGGCCTGGTAAGCAGTTTTAAGTAGCAGGAGAAATAAAACACATAGGGCTTTCCATTCTAATTTGCATGCCCTTTAAACAACTCCCTGGTATATCTGCACTTATACAAGCTAAAGGGCCTCAGTTGGCTTAATCTAGTGAACCATGAAATAGCCATATGCCTTAATGGGTTTAATGGTTAATTTCAGGAACGGTAAAATACTACTTAGCTTTTTCTTAAAGGGGTATTCAAATTGAAGAGGCTCAATCAAAGCCTTAGTTACTTAAGCTAGTTCTAATTTTTTTCTTGAAGAGTAATTCTTCAATGAATGTTCTTATAAGAAAAACTTGATAATTGCCCTAAGATAAAGTCATAAAAATTAAATAAATTTCTGGTTGAACAGTGAATGTTTCAAAGAAAATATCTATATATCTATGTGTCTTTATCTATGTATAGCTCTATCTATATCTGTAAAATATACCATTTTTACTATAAAATATGTAAAAAAGCAAAGCAAGTAAAGAACTATCTCATAACCAAGAGAAGAATTATATACCTATATAGCTATAAATCACACTTAAATATATTTATTCAGAACACATAGAACTGTGCCTCACACAGAATAGACACGCAATAAATTTGTGTATGTAGGTATGTATGTATATAACATTTCATACATCACATAACATTTCATATATATCATGTGTATGCTTTGCAGACTCTGTCACTGTTTAGTCCATGTATCTTCTGATCTCTTCGCCATTTTTTGTTCACTGGCTCCCAATTACCCTTTCCTCCCCGCAACAACCACATTCTGTCTCTGATGTAGGACTCGGCTAACTAGATGCTGCTTGGCCTGTGTTTTGGGAGATTATGGATGCCTGGGTTTATGAGTTCCCTGGGGGCAAGCCTGTAACTAGTGACTGAGGGGCTGGGGGTTAGAGCCATTCCAGTCCCTTTGTATCTGAGGGATGACTCAACGTGTTGAACACCATGGCTAGAACTCCCTACGGGACTGCCCTAAGTGACCCTTGGTGACTCCACCCAATATTGCACCCTTGGTTGGTCTTTTTCCCTTCCAGACTCCAATTCCCTATTCCACCACTGGTTTTTCCTGAAAGCATTTTCACAAGAATCTTTATCTCTGTGTTTGCTTGTGGGAGACCCCATTTAAGACTGCTGTGAACCTAATTTTTCCACATAAAATACTTCCTTGGAAATATGTTAAGATAATATTCAGTGCAGCAAACTATTCGGTCATACAAATGTAACACATTTAAAAATTGAAAACTATTGGATGGATATTAATGTTAGTTAGAAATTTTCAGCTAACATCCTTATATCTAGAATTTTGTGCTTTTATAATTTTATTAGTGTATGTTTGTAGACTTAAAAAGTTGAGGCAAAGGAATTATACTATTTAATTGTCTTTGATGCATATTATCCTCCATTAATATAATACAAATTGTTTAGTTGTGTATAAAATTCCAGTGTGCTCACACTGTCATCACAATTAGGTGTTCATATATTAAAAATATTTGCAATTTTTAAGTATGATATAGTATCTCATAATTGAAATTCTTTTTTATTATTTACATATTTTTGGCTATTTTTAAATTTTCTTCAGATACTTTAGATAACTTGCTTATTTTCTATCTTTTCATTGATTTAAAAGAGCTTTAAATTTATTAAAAGAATTAATTTATTGTCCTTTGTATATGATGTAAATATTTTTATTTTTTTCTTAATGGTTTTCTTCACAATCAGAGACATAGATAAAGGAGTTAAAATTTTTAAATATTGAAGTCTGTCATCCTTGGGCAGTGCATAAACAATATTTCCCCCCATCAAAATGGTATATAAAATATTAACTCATATTTTTCAGAGTTTTATAATTATTTTGGTATAAAGATGATATAGGTATCTAATTATTCCCCCAAATGGCCTTGTTTTTATAACTCTGTTCATAATCTATCCTTTCCCTATTGACTTGAAATGACACTTTTATTATATACTAAATCTTACATATGCTTAAAACTATTCATTAATATCTTCCCTGTTTCAGTAATCCTAGTCTAGGTTTTAATTATTGATCTTTATCTTTCCATGTCTTTTTTATTAACCATTTTATTGTTCTGTTACAGTTGTCCCAATTTTCCCCCTTTCCCCTCTCCCACACAGCCCACCTGCTGCTCCCACAGTCAATCCTCAACCAGTTGTCCACATCCATGGGTCATTCATGCATGTTCCTTAACTAGCTCCTTCCCCTTCTTTTCACCCTTATCCCCCTCCCCCTCTCTTCTTGTCCCTATCAGTCTGTCCCTTGTTTCCATGCCTCTGGTTCTATTTTGCTCATTTGTTTGTTTTGTTTATTAGATTCCTCTTAGAGGGCACGTGTAGTACTAATTTATTTCCTCTTCTTTTATGTGTATTGTTTCAGAAGAACTTTGGAATCATATCACACATATTGGAAAACAAATAATGTATTTTTATTGGCATTTGGGAAATATATAGCTTTTAGTAGGGAATCAGTTGGTATTTTTTATTTTTAATAATTGTTATGCATTGTATAAATTCTCATTCTGGTCAAACATTTTAATGTTAATATCGTGTCCATTTTATTTTTGTTCTACTTTACCTTTGCTCTTTTGCTAAATAATTTTTTACTTATTGTCATTATGTAGAAAAACTACTGATGATGTGCATATAAATTTTTAACCAGTATGCTTATTGAACTCATGCATTCTTTTAATCTTGTTTCTTCAACCAACATTACTGTAACACAAGATGGGAAATTTGATCCAGATGTACACTGATCACACCACTTGATGCTCAAACGAACCAATAAATGGTCTAACACTGAAATTTATGTTTACATTTTTGTCATTAACCACACTGAAAACTGGACTCAGTTAAAGATAAACAGTTATGATATTTCCCTTACAAAAATAAGAACCAGGTTTATGATTTAAATATTATATAATCTGACTAGCTTGCAGGTCTTGTTCCCTCTGTTTGAAGACAGAGTTTATTCCTAGAATCACGCTGGCATATTTGCATTATTCGCCCATCCCCTCCTTGATCACTGCATCGCACAGCTTCTCAAAGAAAAAAAAGACCAGATTTGATTTACTAGTAAAACTTATATTTTACTATTTTGTTTTAATTTAAAGTAGACAGATGAATAAAATTTAAGAACATAAGCGGAAGAGACTTAGTAAATAACAGTGCCAACAGATACTCGTAAGAATTTTTAAAAACTAAAAAACATATGAGCATTCTAGAAAAAACTAATAAGCATTTATCTCAACCAGGCTGCTTTTTGATTGGAAATGGGATATTGTTCAACTTGAATTTCTGCCACTGGTAGGGAAGAGTGAAATCTTTTGAGATAGAATTATATTGGCTCAGGTCTAAATTGCCACTGAATAAATTGTCTGTGAACGAATTCAGTTCTCATTCCCTTCCTGAAACTTTGATGGACTACACTGATTTGTCAGCAAATGAATTAGTGTTTCTATTTGACTTTGAAGTATATCACAAGCATCTCTATATTGCTTGGAAATGTTAGCTGCTCTATATTTTTACCATTTGTGCATTTTTTTTTTTATGTAGGGCATTTTATTTTGTAAACAAACTATAATTGTGGATATAGTTAGTTATTAATTTATGTCTCTTTGATATTTGAATTGTTGATGAGGGTAGAAGCCACAGCCCCAAGAAGAGGTATCTTTCAGTGTAACCTAGCTCCTGGTTGAAATTTCTATTACTATAACGGAATGAGATTAACCACTACATTGCATTTGTATTTAGATAACCTTGTCACTTTCCATCACCTAATTCTGAGCAGGCATGAATAAGTGAAAGCTCCCATTGTCCTTCATGGATTATGTCAATCTCAGGAAAATAAACACTGAATTGTGCCATTATTGCCTTCAGTAGTTCACATATTCTATTTTTAAAAGATTGATAATCTAGTCTCGAATTTTTTGTGAAATCAACAATGACCACCAAGGCTTCTTTGTTGTCATATAGGTTAGAGTCCTTTCTTCTAATTAATTTGGACTTCATAAATTTGAAATTTCCATTCTCCCAAATGAAACTATGCTCTTCTTGACTGCATAGCACAGTTGCTTATGCTCAACACAGTCGTCTTCCAGGGGCAGGGTAGTTTTGTGATAGACATAGAGGCTGGGGGAAAAAACACTAAAGCTTATATTACAGACCTGACTATTGAACAGCAATTACACTGACCAATTAAGGTATTCTTCTTACAAGTTCTGCAGGTACGCTTTGAAAAAAATCACTTTTCTAGCAGCATACATAATAAATTATAATCACTACAATTATCTCTGAATATTGAGAATGACCATTTTATCTCCAAAAACAATTTTCAAATAAGAGTAGTTTTTTTTAAACATGCTAGATCTGAGGTTGTCAAACCCCAGTGTTTGTGTGTGTGTGTGTGTGCGTGTGTGTGTGTGTGTGTGTTTTTGTATGATCCATAAGCTACAAGTGGTTCGTTCATTTTTAAATGGTTGGAAAATATCAAGAGAAGAGGAATAGTTCAAGGTAAATGAAACTTATATGAAATTCAAACTCCATTGTCTACAACAGAAATTTTGTGGGCACACGGCCATGCTCACCTGCTTGGCTATTGTCTAAGGCTGCTTTCAGGCTACAAATGCAGAGGATTCTGAGCAGGAACTGAATCAGTCTAGATACAAAACAAACTCTCTGCGGTTGTCCCCAACAAAGCTCTGCCAAAAGGCACTTCCGATCACCGCTGTTTGTGTCTTCATAATGAGTTTGCTACTGGGGAGACCCGAGTTATGGGGCTCCCTCTCCTTGGTTCTCATCTCACTCTCAAGAGATGAATTCAGGTGAGAGACAGCACATATAGTAGAAATGAGATAGCAAGTTTTTTATGAAATATACTTGAGCATGAAGCTGCAAACAGGGCACCCAGCTAGTCTGGTGCCCCAACTATTGGGAATACAGGGGTTTTATGCTGGTAACCAGCTTCTAGGTTCCTCCTCGTCCTCCCTTCTCTGGACCTTAGGATTAACATATAATGTTAAAGGTTTTCTTTCCTAGATAATGGAAATGATACAGAATTTCAAAGGCTCCCCACCTCCTGCACTGTCATGGTTTTTCTTGTGATTTTCAAAACACCTGGCAATCTTCTCTGACTGGGCTCAGGGCAGCTGAATTAATGGGTGAGACAGGTCTCCCTTCCCCTCCCTGCCTTGGTTTGCTCTCTATTCTGCCTAGCAAGTTGAGCTACAGGCTATGCCAGCTGGGCCATTAATTAATTACAGGGGTCCCTTTGTGTTCTGACAACTCAGAAAATGTCACCAGGTGCTGCTACCTCGTGGCCCACATGTTCCTCAGAGGGAAATATATCTGTGGGGGAGGAGTTAATAGGGGCTGTTGTCATCAAAAACTGTCTTTAAGCTCCTTCTCTTACAACCAAACCATTTGTTATCATCAATGAATAGTACATAAAATCATGATCTGCACAGTGGTCCTGCCTCCTTATCTGTGAGGAATACGTTCGAAGACTACAGTAAATACCTGAAATGGCACTAAACCTTGTATACCTATGATAAAGTTTAATTTATAAATGAGGCCCAGTAAGACATTTACAGCAGTAATTAACAATAAAATAGAACAATTATAATAATATGCTATAATAAAAGTTATGTAAATATGGTCTCTCTCTCCAAATATTGTATTTACTCACCCTTCTTTATCTTTTGAGGATGCGAGATAGTAAAATGCCCTATTAAGTTGAAAACTTTCACCTTTTCAATTAAAAGAAGCACTTTAGAGCTTCTCTTTGACATATCAGAATTGCCAGCATCACTACCTTTGCACTTTGGGGCCAATATTAAATAAAATAAGAGTTGAACACAAGCACTGTGAGGTCAGGACAGTGGATCTGCTAACGGTGACTAAAGGAGGGAAGCACATACAGTATAGATATGCAGGACAAAGGGATGACGTGTGTCCCAGGTAAGACCGAGCAGGACAGTGCAAGATTTCATCACACTACTCAAAATGGCACACAATCTAAAATGTAGGAATTGTTTATTTATGGAATTTACCATTTAATATTTTCAAACTGATACAGAGAGATCCGATCAGATCACTGGGGGTGGGCGGGGGGAGGAGGGAGGGGCCAAAGGAGGAGGCTGCCCAAGACAATGGTAAACAGGCTAGGGTGGGATTGGCTGAGAAGCTGAGCACTTCTGGAGTCCATGGAATTATGGGCCAGAAAATATAAGATAAAAGGAAGGCAGAGACTAGTTCGCTGGCTCCCCCTCAAGGATGCTTGGGTGATCATGCTGCACCTGCCTGTGTCTCCCGAAGGACAGTATTTTGGATGGCAGAAGAAACTCCGGGAGCAGCCTAGGATCTGGCTGGCCTGGCAGAGGGTGGTGGGGTTCTTTTTCTTTGGGTTTTAAAGGGATGAGCTCTGAGGCAGAAACCTGCCATTCTTCTAAAATTGTGTAGCTCTTGTGTCTTATGCTGTTTTAGCTTGTAAACTAATCCTATAGAAATAAGATGATTAAAAACTAATGGGGGAATGATAGGTGAACTCAGGAGTTAAAGATTTTAGCCTTAATTGACAGGCTTAAGTGACTAATGCATGTGGAAAGCTGTTATTCCAAAATTGTGTAGCTTTGGAATAAAGACTCCTTTATAACCAAACCTTTGCCTGCAGAATTTTGCCTAGAGGGTGGAGGCAGGCAACAGGACCCCACTTGCTGTTCAATAAAAACACCACAGTTGAACATGGGTAACTGAGACCTAGCTGTGGAAAAAGAAACCACAGATAAGTGCGGACTATTGCATTTGTGTCTTTACTTTGGAAAGTAGTTACCCTTAACTCACTAATATTTCCTCAGGTATGCTGTAAGCATACCTCTCACAGTGGAATATTCATCACTCAGGTGCAATGAATCTTGGTCCAGTGCTTATCCCATTGATGCATTTAGCTAGTTTTAGGTTCATTTCCCAACTCACCTAAAACCATAGACTGGTTTAAAGGGAATAAAGTTGAACAAAGAGAAGAATATGCCTGGGCTATGACACACTGTGGTATTGTGATTTATAATAAGAAATACATATTTGTCTTTATCCCAGTTTGTGGCGCAAAGCTCCTAAAATTCTTGGAATTTCCTAAACCATGAGAGAGATAAAGGTGTTTTTTGTTATGTTAATGAGGTAAATTTTGGAAAGCACCTAAGGATGGGAGATGGTTCCCCGGGAAGTCAATCATGAATACAGGATTGGAATTTTCAATCCTAAACCTTAATTTCCACAGAGAGAAGAGGAACTGAAGGTTGAATTAACCTGCAACGGCTATCAAGTTAATCTATCATGCCTATGAATGAAGCCTCCATAAGGACCCAAAAGTCTGGATTAGGGGAGCTTCCCAGTTGATAAACACCTGGAGATTTGGGGACAGTTGTGAGCTCAGAGAGGGCATGGCTGGTCCATGCCCTTTCTCCATATCTTACAATATGCATCTCTCTTTTTTTCTGGTTGTTCCTGAGTTGTATCCTTTCATAATAAAATGGTGATCCAGTAAGTAAAACGGTGATCTAGCTGAGTTCTGTGAGTTGCTCTCACAAATTAATTGAGCCCAAGGAGGGGGTCATTGAAAACTCCAATCAATAGCCAGTTTGTCAAAAACACAGGTGACACCATGAGCCTGCAATTGGCACCTGAAGTGGAGGGCAATTTTGTGAAACTGAACCCTTAACCTGTGATATCTGATGCTATCTCCAGATAGGCAGTGTCAGAATTGTGTTGAATTGTAGGACACCCAGCTCGTGTCTCCAAGAATTGCTTGGTGGTTTAGGGAAACCACCCCTGAACCACCTCCAAACATTGGAATTTGGTGGTCAGAACCACCTGTAACACACATTAATCTCTGAGAAACAGCTCCTGGGTTCTCCATACTTAGGTGCAGATGTCAAGAACACAACATACAACAATTCAAGAGGAAAATTCAAAAGAGGGCATTCCGATTCCTTTTCCTATTTTGATTGTCAATTTCCTGTCATCGTCAGTATTCCTATTTTGATGGATTCCATGTCTACTTAAAATTTTCTCAACTTCAAATAAGAGAAAAAACAATAGAGAATCATCCCAGAAACGACCCCTCCCACCCAAGACACACAATCCAGTGCAAAAAGGAGCTCTGTGGCTCCCACACAGCCTCTGCTTGGTTTTTCATGGTAGAGAGTTCACGACCGGCCAAGGAAGTCCCTTCCATTTCTATTATCTTTAGCTGCCAGATCTCCTCCCCACCTTTTTCTTTTTCTTTTTTTCTTTTTTTGGCAATCCTGAAATAACAGGATTAAACATAATCCCTTTTATATAGCATAACAGTTAACATACAAAAGGCAATTATTATGGCTCTCTCAGCTTCCACTTCCAAGTTAAACTTTCCCCTTTCCTTCAGCTCTTCCTAGTAAAGCCCCCTTTTCAGATGCTTCTGCAGCTAGACCACCCTCCTTCAGAACAGAAATCCCTCGTACACGAATTAGGCCAGGGTTCTTTAAAGAGACCACTGAATATTTTTGCCTAATGCACACCTTCTCAGCACCTGTTTTTTGGCAAAACATTCAAAATGAACACAAAGATCAGTCAGGGTAGTGCATTTTTGTCACAAAATTTTTCTCCTAAGCTCTTTGTTAATTTACAGAGGAATCTGTAAGGACTTTAAATTTATTCTTTCACTATTTTACAAAAACATGGTGCAAAGTGCTCTTCAAGGTAAAAATAAAATTCTTCTTTTCAAGCTGCCTTATTCTGTGTGGCACATTTTGTGTAAGATAGATCAAAGAACTGCAATAGTTTACAATTACTTAGTATGGACGAGCCAAACACTGACAAATACAACCAGATTATGATGTACTGATTATAAGACAAGTTACTATGGAAGCCTACAGGGATTAACACTGCACTGAATTTATTATGCATCTTTATTTTGGGCTGGGAAAATGAGGACAAACAGCAACTGTTTTGTTATTTGTGAACTGATCCCAATTTGGAAAGTGTTGTAAGCACCACCAAGGAGAATAGCCTACTATTTAAAATGGAATAAGAGAAGTTAAAAATGCACATGGGAAATAACAAGGTAATGTTTAGCCTGGATAATTCGAGTCTATAGATCCAGGGACCAGCAATGGAGATCACAGTCGATCAGCAAGGGAAATACTTAGGAAGCCATGAGCAATAGTGCTGGAAAAGACCTGTTAGATTGCAAAACAGATGGTAGTTTGCAACTGAAGAGTGGGCAAATCCAGTGTGACTTCAGCTATAACCAAGGGATCATTATGCCCTGAGGTATATATAATCCTTCCGTCTGTCATACCGATGAAGCTGGAGAATTCTAAGTAGAAAGGAATGAACTCTATAAGACTCAGTGTCCTTCAAACATAAAGATGTGATAAAATTTGAGGGATTCAAGAACATGAATATCGGAGAAAGAAAAGAATTCACTTAGAAAATATGTTAAAGAAATTGAGTTTACATGAATATTATAGCCTCATACTGTATGCATGGCAAAAAAAAAATAACAAAGATATTTTTCAGGGGATGTTTTTCCAAGAGCATAATATTTCCTATGTGAATCTTTTAATTGCATGCAAATGATCGAAATGATAGATTCAGACTCAGGGCACACGTGATTTGCATTTCTGTCTCCAGATATGAGGCTACCACTTGAAAATATTGGGAAGATGTAAACAAGAAGGAGGGAAAGGGATCGATTCTGCATATAGGCAGAATCAGAGTTTGAAATTAAAAACTGACATCATATGGAAAATGCAAGTGTTTCAAGATAAGCGGCTTAAGTATTCTGCCTTATTTCAAATATACAGCAGCTGATTCCTTTCTCTTTTACATCACTAGGCACATTGTGCGAGACAGATGGCCTTAATGGCCCACAACACCAATATTCAAAATTCCCCACCCAACTGTAACAATAATGTCCTTTCAAATTTTAATAACACCTGTCACCCAGGGGACTCATGACCCTCCTTGAGTTTCATTACATGCAACATTTTATTAGCATGATTGTCTGTTTTGTTACTCACTGCAAAGAAAGGATCATATTAGGGATGTGCAAATTGGCTAATATTATGATTCAAATTAACTTTTAAAAAATCTTGTATAATAATTGGATTCACAATTCCCTGTGCATTGATTCACAGTGTATCTGATTACTGTATCTTAATTTTTACTGAACTGCACCTTGACAATAAATGTATTTTAAAAAGGTGAACTCTAAATGTGCTTTACCCTTCAAACATAAGGAAAAAGTAATACCTTCTTATATATTCACAATGGACATAGAATTTTTCTCATAAACTCTTCGTTAACATACAGAGAAAATCTATAAGGACTTTCTAAACTTACTCTTATATTATTTCATAAAAACATGGTTATCTCCATGTAATGTTATCTTCTTGGAATTGAGAGCCAAAAACAAGAGGATTACTTAGGTTACCCACTTGGGAATATTTGATGGGACAATAGGTCTGTGATTTCATTGAATGAACATATTACTACTAAAGGATACAGAGAGCAATACTTTCTCTATTCCCCAGTCACTTCCAACAGCCTACCTCTCCCTTCCTTCAAGCAATCCAAGGTTTATTCCTTCTTATGTTCAGGATAACCCATAACTGGTTAATGACTATAGTATTACTACTTAGTATTTGTTTTGAACAGAATGAATACCTATGTATTACCCACTGATATGACTAATATTAAGTTCACAGAGCCTTAAATATTAATGTGTGTGAGAGATTTATCTAAGGTATTTAACCAACCATTTGAATCAGTCATTTCATTCAAAGCATTAAAAAAATGCCCTTAAGTTTTTTAATTTGTCACTTTTACACATGCAACTTGGTGAATTGAGTATTGATTAGACAGGGTTTTTGGCAGCCTGGACTAGATATTTTTTTCTTACCAGTTTCACAATAACAGCAACCAACCAGTAAAAACAATTAAAAAACAGCTGACGTGTGTGTTGTTTCCACACCAGAAAGAGTGAATGAGCACTGCCCAAATTAGTTTAGGCGAATTCTATGAAATGGGTCCAATTGCCATCCCCATATTAGAGGTGAGTAGGCAGACACACAGAGAATTGCAGAAACATTCCCAAGGCATGCAGACACTAGTCGGAGCCACTGGTGCTCTTAATGCCATGTTATGTCAATCACGGGAAGAACAGTAGCCCACGTGCCCCAAATGGGTGCCTGCTCTTCAGGACTCAGGAGTGCACAATGGAATGAGTGCCCCCCCCTTTTAAAACAGATTAGGAATTTCACAGCAGTAACAACAGAGCGTTAAACCAAGTTCTGGGTCCTTCTAAACATGGGGCCCTGTGCAACTGCTTACGTCTCACACCCACAAAGCTGCCTCTGCTTACAGGACTTGGGTTCCTCCCTTATTTTCATTGGTTCTGTGTTATGGTAAACACTTCCTCGCCAGATCCCCACGTCTGTCATTAATGGTGGAGAAAGGCATCTGTGTCTCTAGCATCAACTGTACAAGCAGGAGTCACTTATGTCAAGGACAACATGGAGACATCAACGCAGGTGCGTAAAAGAAACATAAACTAACCTTAAAGGAATTCATAGTTCTCAGAAATCAGCAGGGCACACCAGCCAATTCTGAAACGTCAAGTCTGTACTTCCTTGTTCCTCTGACTCAGCTGCCCTGGTAAGAGAGAAGACCATTCGGCAATCAGTCTGTTGAAAAGGCCAAATAACTTCTGTATTTATCCCATAAAAATCCCTTAGTTTGTGATTTGTTCCTGTAGCTTATGTTTCTTGGCCTGCAGTTTAAAAGGCTCACAATAAACGTACAGCTTAGTATGCTGAGTTTGGCTTTTGACACAACAAATACTTGACTAGTTTTATTCGTTTAGATAAAATTTGGCTATGTGGTTATATTATATCCTGCATCCATATGCAACCTCCAAATTGTCTAGGTTTATCCCTTTATTGTGTGCGTGTGCACACACACCCACAGGCCCACACATTTTTCTTAATGTATATTGCCACTATCATTCTCTCTTCCCTTAGTATGAAGATCTGCACATTTCTAAAGGAGATGAGACTCATGAATTACCTATGCTGGTAGATCATTTACAACAGCTTACATACCATTTATTCCAGAGCTTCTTTTCCAGGAAAAGGACAGAGAACCAGTCACAGAGAACTGATGGTTTTATATTCATATTTATTTCTTAATTTTTAGAAATCAAAAAACTTTTAATTTAGTCTTTCCTCATTTTGTATATTTTGAGAAATGCAATTTACAATTTTTCCCATGAAAAATATTTAGTTTATTCATTGTGGACAGTGGTGTTTTTGCCTGAAATCCAATTCGGATCTCATATCCAATAAGTTGAAAGTGACAATTGCTCCAGATTCTTTGTTTTTTACTTCAGTTCACAGAATCATGAGTTCTCCATCTGTCTCCTTAAACTAACGTTTCAGGGTCCCTCCTGCCAGTATAACCAAAACACTTGCTATGCAGCTTAATTGCTCCTGTCATTAGTGCTAGAAATCATAAACATCACTTACATTACAAGGGGTGTTATTTTACGCTAAAATTTCCTTAGACATCTTTATTTGTGTGCTAAGTTGTCTTTAAATAATGACTTATATCTTATTCCAATAAAGTAAAAAATTTCTGAGTATTTTACCAATATTTTCTTCATCTGTCTCTCATATAATAGATTGCTAAAAATGTGTTCCTCCCCATGTATAATTTTCATCCCTATACCTATCAACTAATTCATTCTATAGCTGAAATTTTACTTACAGGATTACAGAAGTAGCTAATCTTAGTTGATAAACTTCAAGATAATATAAATGCTCAATTTAGAATTGATTCCATTAAAGAATGTGTTTGAACAAGAAACAGAACTCCTAAATGATTTTAGCCTTATTTTTATAATAAAAAGAAAGGGGTGATATTTATTTCCTCTGGATAACATAAAGAATAAATTTCATGTAATGTTGACAAAAGCTAATATTCTACCCCAACTGCATATCCTTACTGACTATGGCAGTCAGTCACCATGGCCCCCAATTAGTCTACAAAGCACCCCTCTCTCTTCCTCTCACTCTTTTCCTCTCTCTTATCTTTTTTCTCTCCCTTATCTTTCCTCTCTCTCACTCTCTCTTCGATCACTCAATCTGGAGGAAGCCAGCAGCCATGTTTTAAGTATATTCTGGCAGCCCATGGTGAGACTCTCATGTCAAGAAACAGTGGTTCCAGATAAAGCTAGCAAGAAACCAAGGCCTCATCACAACCACGCGAGTGAGCTTAGAAGCACATCCTCCTCCAGGCCTAGGGGAGGTCTGCAATGTTTGCTGTCTCAGCTGATGGTTCAACTCCAGCCTCATGAGAGGTCCTGAGCCAGACCAGCTGGTTAAACTGCTGCTGGGTACCTGATCCTCAAAAACTATGTGAGATAACAAATGCCGTTTTAAGCTGCTAAGATTTAAAGGTAATTTGTTACACAGCAGTATATAACTAAAATGACCCACTATTATTATGAACAGAAAATAAAGATAACAAAGTCATATCCAGAGATAACTGTCATACTACACAGTTTTCTTTTGTGTTCTTAGGGTTGTCTGTTTTTATTATTAGGAAATGGTTAAATCAAGAATGAACAAACTGACATAGAAATAATTATATCAGTGGGTTAGACATAATTTTCTTCTCTATGCCGAAGCTTATCTGCCAGCTTTTAAAGCCTACTTTCCTCTAGCCCTGTCTTACTTGTTCAACTATTTTCTACCACATCTTAGCAGAATCTAGGGTCTAGCCAGGCTTCATTCTATACCAGGAAGACAATAAGTCTTTAGTGATATCATGTTCTCACTTCGTCACCCCACCATATAAAATCCCAACTCTCCTTCAAAACACTGTTCAGATGTCATCCTGTTCACCTTCTGGAGAGCCCCCATTTTGGACTAGGTTACTCAATTTTGTACCTATTGTAAATTTGGCTAGTTTATATGCCTTTGATTTAATATCTGTTAATGTTGATTTCTCTTTAAAAGGATGGATTCTTAAAGTACAAAGATCCAGGAGCAGCTAGCTCAACACTAAGGATACTTGATTTACATGATTAAATTCTAATGAATTAAAAGATGCATTATGATCAAACAATAAACACATACTGAGTAGGTCTTTATGATTTACAAGCAACTTTTATAAATATTATCTTATTTAACCCTTACAACATCTCATTCAACTAAGACAGTGTTATGGGCTGAATTGTTTCCCCCTTTCCATTTACAAGGGGGAACCAAAAAAACCCCCGAATTTATTTATAAAAAATTGTATATTTATTCTTACATGTTTAAACTTCAGTCACCTTCAAAGTACTCT